>JAOTRQ010000006.1:1513706-1527827 GCA_028565875.1 Hoplisoma paleatum | reverse complement strand
TTTCAAGACCGGTGTTTGCAAATCCCGCATGGACTTCCGGGTTTCGTCGCGCCACGTTCGCGAGAGACTTTGGTGCCATCGCGCACCCCAGACATAAATAAAGCTACTGTTCAATCTACCAACCCTGTGTGTTCTCGTGCTTTGTGTTCTGGTATTTAAAGTGTTCCTTAAAAAACCATCAATTCCTAACACAAGAGAAGCGGCTTCGTCCTTCACCGGTGTTGTTACACGCAAATACAAAGGTTCCGCCTCCAAATGCGATTAATTGCGATAAAAATTTTTGACACGATAAAGTAGTGTTTAAAGTGTATTACTCAAGGCAAACTAAGAAAGTGGTTCATTTTAGGCTGGGATTCATGGTTTCACCTTGAAAAGTACACATTAAAGAATTGTTCATTCTTATTCTTTAACCACTGCACATCTGTTCAACAAAATAAATTAACTGATTAAATTGTTTAATGTAAATGTTTTGTTTGCTGATGTTAGTTTTAAGTGGATAAATTACATTATTTTGTATTTAGAAATGAAAATTAATCGGAACTTTAATTAGAACATTTTAAACCTTAACCTGCAACGTTAAAAACAATAACCATAACCCAGATACCCAAATGACACAAGCTAATTACAAATCATGCTAATGATATTGGGAATGTTTCACATAGTGTAATCTATGGAATCATGAAGCATCTAGTACTGAGAAGATGGTATGGAGGGCCCCAAATTTTTGCTTAGGCCCCCTTCAAGGTTAGGTCCTGCCCTGACTGTGTAAAACATGGTTTTTGAATCTTTACAAATGAACTTTTTTGCATAGTTTCTAGCGTCCTCTGCTGGTAGAGGAAGCTAAGTGTTGTAAGTGGGTTCTGTGCGCGCGTCGGTCAGTATTTGGCAGGGTGAGAAGCTGTGGACAGCAGTGGGTGCTGAAACGGGACCGAGTGTGAGTAAACCTACATGCTATTGTTCTATTCATGAAGCTGTACTCTTGAACACCGGAGAACCCAGGATCACATTGCGCTCAAGTATTTATGGAGAGTGCTATCGGCATTACAAGCATCCATAAGTAAGTCGGAGCTCTGCAGTTCTATGCGCGCTCACGCTTTTCTTCGTCCGGCAACACCGTGTACATGCCATAAATGCCGAGAAAAGCGAGGACTCCTCCAACTCCCAATGTGATGCATCTGTACGAGAACAAAATTACTCGACTAAGATGGGTAATAAGCAGACGATATTTACTGATGAACAGCTAGACGCCTACCAGGTAAGAGACTTCCTATCAGCAATCAAGCTTAATGATACAGAACTGCTGACTGTAGCAAAAACATGAGAGCAAGTTTGCATATGTTACAGTATATAGAGATCATCATTTCAAACACAGATGATCCAACAGATTAGACGTGCAGCAGGTTAGATCCCAGTTTCCTTTACTTTACACCTAGCAATTATCAAGTGTTGTACCATGTTGTCTCTTAATGTCACTCAAGCTATGAAAAGATTGACTTTTTCCAAACGTGCACATCATTACAATCAGAAAAATGCATTACATTGCACAAAAGTAGTAAAGTGAAATGATATATATTATTCAGCAAAAATCCTCTAAAATTATGCATTTTTCAATGGTCTGTTTCCTAGACATGCTGACCGTCTCAGGCAAATTCTCTGAATGAAATCAAACTTTCATAGCTAAAAAGATTACATTTGCTTTGTAGCGTGTGTTTTCCGAGCCCACATCATTGCTTCAGTAGTAAAACATATTCACATGCAGACATTATCTATGCCAGAGGTCTCAGACTCCAGTAAAATGGGCTGGTACTGCAGAGTTTAGCATTTTACCTCATTCCATGCACCTGATTTAATTTATCAGCTCATTTTCCAATAGCTCTATAGAGTAACCGTGGTCTACATCTTTGGGGGTGTAACACAAGTTTGACACCTCTCTTTTATGAGGCATAAATGCAGTGTATAATATATTTGGCATAATTAGTATTAATTCGAATGACCTAAAGTTTTTCATTTCTGAATCAGCGTCATTATATGATACTGATAATTCATTTAGGCTGTGGGTAGACTGTGGCTATAAGTTCATACATTTCAAAAGAGGCTTCCGATTTATATGATATTTCACTGATAAACATCTGAGGATGCAGTTACATTTGCAATATTCAGAATTCTTCCTTGATTATTTAGAATGGCTACAAAAGCACCAAAAGATTTTTGACATAGAGCTTAGGTTTTTTAGAAGCGAACATTCTAAGTTGGTTGGTTAATGACCTGGCTTGTGCTTATGAATGGGCATTGACGGTTACAGACCGTCAGACTGTTTACTGTAGGCGCTGCACCCAAGCATTTTGCTAGTGTGGGGGTGGAGCATAACCTCATAAGAGATTTTTTTTAAATCAAGAACTATACAAACACATCATTTATTAAATTGATTAAAACAATGAAATTGTGTGGTTTGTTTAATGTTTGTGTGATAAATTATATAATTGCTGGTGAGAAAAACATTCTTCATGTATTAGAAGAAATGTTTTAATTAAATCAAATGTGTGGGAAAGATACCCAATTGGTATAACACCAACTGGCTAAATAACACAATGGGGTGCTAAATTATCTCAGGTTGTTTGGTGCAGTACTGTAGAAATTAGATGGATTTATTTTTCTTATTGTAATAAGCAATGCTTGTGAATTTGTCCTGCAAGGTCTGTTGTTTGAGGTTTGAAAAAAACTTTTTTGCTTGAAAAACAAAATATCCACTCAACCCAAAATTTTCTTTAGGAGTACTGTTTTATCACATGTTGTTTTATAAAGCCCCCATACACTTTAAAAGTTTTTGAAAACTCTATAGCTTGTTTTTCGAGTTCCAAACAAAAGTCTCCAGCAATGATGAGATTTACTATATGCTCATTGGCAATGACATGGTTCCCCCAGTGTGGTTTAAAGTTTGATTTCTTTAACTCCATTCTGGCCAAGCATTTTGTTAGATGCCCTTAGTAAATAAACAATGCATTGCAATACGAAAATAAATACAAACCCATTTTGTCCTGTTTTACACTTTTGGTTAAATTCATGATGCGTGATAGTAATTAATTTTCAGTATGCAAGCATAAATCAAACACAATTATGGAAAGTTTATTTGTATTTCAAGTTAACACCACTTGCATGTTTTTGCACTGTCGAAACCAGAGCAACAGAAGAAAACGCACATAGAAAAGAGCCGGATGTATAATATATACATGATGCAGGCTTTCTTTTCAAGTTCTCATAGACCATCATTTTGTAGATTTTAGCAGATTTTAGTTTTGTAATAAGAAAATGTGCCCCAATGTGCCAATATTGAATTTACAATAGAAACTCATATTTTGGGCTGCATCTTGTCCTTTTGCAGAAAAAATGCACTGTGGCACTTGGTAGCACTGCTTATAATATTTGAAAAACGTTCAATTATCATCTCATTAGACCAGAGTTTATTTTTCCCCTTGTATTGCATTGCAGTTGTCCATCCAGTTTTTGCATCTCTGCACAGAATGTTGGAACATTTAATAATTTTTTTGATTGCCCAATCAATGTCAAATGTCAAGAAATCACTATATGTTATGGCTCGATTACCTTTCTCTAATTTATATAGCTAACAAGGTTAATTTGCCTATCAAAATTCCATTTAGCTTATTTTTTTGGAAATTTTTTTTCACTGTTGCTTGGTAGCTATTTTGCTATCCATGTTAAATCTCTACCAAATTTTACATAGTTTTTTTAAAGGGGTGCATAAGTGTTTGTGTTGCCAGTGTGCTCAGTTTTCACCACTTTATACAACAGATTGTTGCGCTGCCATCAAATTGAGACTGTGGTGTGCTTGTATTTTCCTAATTATTTTTCCATCATATTATATTAATATGATTCAGGCCAGCATCTTCCATTGAGCCAAGTACCAGTCTGTCTGATTCTTACCACCTTTATTACAATGAGGTTATCCCAAGCGTCTTCCATGATTTTCCACAGATTGGTTGTTTCAGATTGACATAATCCAGTGAGTTCCCTATGGCCTGGTTTTGATGTGACATTGTTATTACAATGTGGTACCCTATTCTTTGTGCTCCCTAGCTTATACATACATACAGTTTTAGGTATGACACTAGTGACACAATTTTAACAGTAACCTTTCAGTTATAAAACAGTATTTTTTTGTGAAACAAAAACAAGACGTCTTCAGAAATACCAGCTATATAGAAGTAGAAGTTTAGAAGAACAGGAGTGTAGCTATCACTTTACTTACTATACTGTTGCACTGACTTTCAGTCTCTAAACCCTAGGTAGTAATGCTTATCTGTAGTGTGTATTTGGCTTTGTGTTTCAGTTTTGTATTTTTTTATTTACAATTGCAAAGGTAGTATAAAAGGATGGAAATGTAAACTTTTACCCAAACCACAGGTAAACTAAGATTCTGATCTTTTACAATTTTGAGTTAAGTTTCAGCCACTTGTGTCTTTGTATTTTATGAACCTGGAACATATCCAGTTAATAATTCATATTAACCTAACCTAAGAAGATTGTTTTACAGATGGTTTAGTCTTTCTTGTTTCTTCTGGAAACATATCACTGACCTACTTGTAGTGATAGTAAATGTTTAAATAATGCATAATCTAGGGTTAGTTATGCTGTACTGAGACAGTTATAAAACATAAATTCTGTAAATTGCATTAGCATTTTACCTTAATGTCTTAAAACAGGTATCAGTGATCTCAGGTCTCATAAAATTTATGCTCTGTGATTAATGTTCGTAGTTCTTTGGTAATTCAAGCTCAACGTTTTGGCTAAAATACGCATACTGAGCTTTACTTCATATTCTAATATGATACAACATTCTCTCACTTTTTCAGAAGTATAATTTTTATTGGTTTTGTAATGAATGTTTGTGTAATGTCATGGTGAAATATGTATATATTGTGCATATACTTAAATGCTTTATAGATTGTCTAAATACTTTAAAATCTCAAAGCGCTGATCATTTCGTCTTCTATGACAAATGGTCTTTTCCCTGAGGAACATATCCAGGAGCTTTTATAATTCAGCAACATGTTTCAACTTTTCAGTTTAAGATTAGAACAATTATTCTTCATTCAGTTGCTCGTTCAGGTTATGAAGATGATTGGTTTGTACTTCTTACCTCGAAGGTATTTTAGAACATAGTTTTTTACATAAGTCTGAATGTTCTTTAAAAAAAACCTTATCTTTTAAACTGAAAAAAAGAACTACAAACAAAGCAAAAAATACATATTTAGTTGACTAGAATTGAATAAATGATGGTGGAGGTAAAATTGTTATCATACAGTAAATAACAACAAAACTGAAAGTACACATGCAGAATCTTTAATACTTAATGAACACTAAAAGACGACGTCACTATAAATACTGGCATGAGAATGTAAACATTATTATCTGTAGACAGGGATTGGGTCATGATAATAATTTACACATGGGTCATCTACCCAGTATTCAAATAATTCAAAGTCCTGTGGCCTTGCCTCACATCACACAGACTCAATGCTCAGTATTTCATATTAATGACCAATTAACAATATTCAACGATGTGGGCCTATAAATCTATAAAGCACTCATGCAAGCATCCCTAGTAGGTATTGAGGCACTGTTTTTATCATAAGTCAAATATGTAGGTGACGCAGGGTAAACATCATAAAATAGAGTTAAATCATTTGTTAATAAAAGTGTCAGTACACTTGCAGTGCTATATAAGGGTGTTTGGTGGGAAAGCAGAGTGCTGATGTTTGTGTGTGTGTGCGTGTTAGTGGGTTTAAATTTAGTATACAGCACCTTTAAATGCAATCAGATAAAGTCAAATATTTTCTCTGATAGTGAAATAATAATCAATCCTGTTTTTAAAAAGTCCCATTTAAAAAAGTTAAGAAATCTATACCACACTGGAAAAAAAATATCATTTATTTTAATTTTAGTGTTTCTGGGTATGTGTTCAATTATACTCTATTTTTATTGAAGTTTATATGCACAAAATATAGCGAAACTTCAAATTTGAACTTATTCAAATGTTTTCCATGTGTTTATCACATCTGTAAAATAAAGTGACTTGGTCATATAGATTTTTCTTTGACAAGATTTTAAGAATGCATTTTCTGAAACGAATCAATATCTTACAACCAAAGGTGTAAAGTATTATTGGAAATCAGACAATTATTACCACTGACTATTAATGTCTTGTTTTGGTTCAGGTCACGTCATTTGTTTGAAATACACGTGCAAAACTATAATACGTACTCTCAGTTTGCAAATGAGTGTGGTACGTATTGAATTACAAAAATGTTTATATTTACAACATGCATTTTATTTTAAAGAAAAAATAACAAATCAAAGTTTCTTGTTTTTATTGGAATTTATAAATGAGAAAATCAGTAACATTGACATACAGCAGTTTTAAACCTTTTCACAATACAATTTCCTTTCTGTCTGGATTTCTTTGGTTATTCTTTTTCCCTCCAAGCTAATGAAAACATATCTGAGACTGCCACCAGTTATAAATAACTAGGTAATTGTGTGATTCCATTTGATTTATGGTAAGCTCTGGAAGCAGAGTAACCCTGGATGTTAATCATCAATTATTTATTTATTTCTGTGTTTGCAGGACTGCACTTTTTTCACACGCAAGGAAATTCTTCGGTAAGTACAGTCTTCTGTAAGCATTTTCTTCTTTAATCAAAATGACTAATCGAATTCCAAATAGCAAATTTGTTTAAGAGTTTTGCAGGGCTGATTAATTCCCAGACCACCGGCTGTTTATGACATTGCATAACATTATGTGTCTGCAAAGCCAGTATTTATTGTAGCAATATCATTAGCAGTTGATGTAAAATGCTGTCAATAAGGCAGGACTCACAGTTTGGGGTTTAATGCTTTTATTTAAACTTTGGTAGAGGTCTCAACACTCAGTAAGCGCGTGTAAGGATCAACAATGTTTTATATCCTTTATATCATCCTCAAATTAATAATTCCCAGCCCATTTAACCATTTCCTCCAACATATTTTGTTTTTTACTAACAATTGTCTAAATTAAATTAATCTTTATGCAGAATATGTGCTAAAAAGACAAAAGCAAAACATAATAGTTTCTAAGACCACGACTTGTTTTTATAAGGGTTCTGTTCTAGTCTTATTTTTCGAACAAGTTTGTCAACCAGAATTGTCTTTTTTTATTTTGAGAAATTCAATTGTTGTTTCTACACTGCATTATCTATGTTTACATATTTTTAAACATAATTTGTATCTTTCATTTTAGCTTTTTATTTATTCCTTTTTATTTGAAGCTTTTTAAACACAATATTGTTATACCTTAATTAAAGATTGGCAAATGGGTTCTATCTACAACCTCTCAGATGTTTAGGACTCTACTTCGCTCTTTCTGTAGTAAGAACATTCCAGACTTTTTACACAGAATTGCATTTTTTCACTTACATTTTAAAATGGCAAATCAACACTCTGCATTCAGAGCTGCAGTCTGAAACCTTTCTGGATGTGGCATGTGGAGGAATGCATTTTGAATGTGAGTTATGCTGCATCTCTTGTCAGAGCACTGGGATCTTTATAATGAATTATAATGAGTTATACAGAAGATAATAAGTGAACCAATAATAAGTCTTGCAGGTTTGTTTAAAGTACAGATATATTAAAATGAACTGTCACATTTGCTAAGCAACAGATGTGAATCACTATAATAGTAGACATACGACGAGTTAAATAAAAGCCTATTAGGTTGTTTAATGTCATCAGGGAAAGTTGTATTAACTAAACAAATGTACAGTACTGTGCCTGGCTACACAAAAAATATGTGCCTTAAGCCATATGGCTATTTTTCTACCTGTGTATAAAAACTGATTTGCAAATGGCTTTTATTCGTAATTGAAAAGTAGAATATATTAATCAGTTACATCCTTCGCAACAAGTAGACATCAAGTAGTCATTTATTGTGTACAGCAGGGTCAGAATGTGTCCAATAACTATATAAAGTGTTAACTCGGTCAATGTTTGTGTATACTAACGACACATGCTCAAAATACTTGTAATATTGGGGACTCGCTGCTTATTGGTTTAACTAGAGATGCAATCATTTGTATATTTATATGCAGGCAGTTGTAGATTAAAAAAATATTGACGGATTGTACATTGACTTATAATGAATTGGTTCAAGTTCCACAGGTAAACCGACTTTCTGTGTCTAACATGCTACACAATAAACTTTAGAACAAACTCCATAGAAGTGACACCCTGGTTGCTGGGTACCTAGTAATAAAAAAATTAAAATGACCAGTTCAGTAAAATAAAAGCAAAATCTGCAAAAATAAATAAATAATTGTTTTAAATCTGAAGCTCCTGTCATCTTATGGAAGCTAAGCTGATGTTGATTCATGTTTCAGACCCTTCCATGCTCATGTTTTACTTGCTGGCTCTCTTCATAAGACACAAGGTTTATTGTGTAGCATGTTGATATCTTTGTTTCTTTGCTAGTGGACTGAGCAGATGAGTACATCTTCATTGGTGCTGTATTGATCCTGTAGGGCATCTGTATGTATAAGTGCACCAGGACTTTTTTCTCCAGGTGTGCGTGTGACATGGAACATTAAGATGGGTGATGTGATTTCCCGTGAAAACCTACCCGGCCACCCTAGTTTATATTCTGTATAGTAAACTTTAAAGGAATGATCACACCAGAACAGCAGAACATTGATTAGAACATTTTCCCCTCCAAACTCAGGAATAATACTGTTTTTTTAACCTAAACAAAACAATCTTACAGTCTGCAGCTTTAAAGATGTCAAAAAAAATTCATTGTTTACATTACGTATAGTTATAAAACATTGTTTTTTCTATACAGTAGTTTGTAAAAAAGTAAAAAAAAACTTAGTTAACATCAACATTTAAAAACTGTTGTTGATAACACTGCTGTTTGCACCAAAAAGTCTCCAGTAGCACTTTTTGTTCTAGACCAAGAATAACTGGAGAGCAGAGAGATTACATCCTAGCCAGACGCAATTTATAACCCCACTCTGCAAGACTGTGATTATTTTTTTCTTTTTTTCATGTGTCTCTATCAAAATCTCCCCCTGAGAAGACCTGGCAGCAGGCAGTAAAGCGTGTAATTGGTTGAACCAGTAATATGACACAGCCTCCGTTACAAGCTGCTGTATCACTGCAAATACACAAATATTTACCAACGGTTGCTGTGTACTTTTAACAGCTTGCTGCATAAGTGTATGTAGTGTTTTTGGCTTAGGTTCTGTTGAAACACAGCCAGTTCAGTTGTAAGCATCGCTTTTCTTTTCAGAGCTGTCGAAGATTTATCAGCAAGTGGCACGGGCTGTAGAGAAAATCACTAGAGCCATTTCCTCACTTGGTCTGCCAGATCTGTCTATTAGGATGTGTGAATTTTGCTGTCGTCCTTAGTGATATGGACCTTTTGCAACAAATGTTTGGATTTCTGACAATGAGGACACTGTTAACGCCATAGGTGCATGGCGGAACCTGTTTTATCTTTAGATGAAAAGCACTACTATAAAATATTAATGACCTCAGTCTGGTTGCTAGTAATTTTGCATTTAGGGTTGGGTTGGGGGGTACTGGTAGTCTGATATATAAAAAGTAAAAATTTACATGCTCTGCTCTGCTACTGATCTTTTCTGATACTCATTTTTGAAGGTAAATATTCCACAATTGATGGGGTCAATTCATAACATAAAGTGTTAAACGCATGTTCTTCTTCCTTGTCATATGACTGCTCCCCACTCAAGGATTTGCCCTAGTAGATTGTATGCATCCTTGACATAGCACAGTTCTTATGCCGGATGCCCTGGTGGCATGTCTGTTGACTGTAGAGGTACACCGGACCACCCAGAGAAAACCCATATGGACACTGGGAGAACCTGCAAAGCCGTGAAAAGCCCAAAATTGAAAAGTCCAGAATCTGTGGTGCAGAATGTGTGGTTTCCACTGGTGAAAAAAAAATTCAAACAAATAGTGTGAAAAGGTGTGATGTCTGTTTTTTCCCGATTGTTCCAGGCCAGAGTATAAATGATCATTATTTGTGAAATAGTTTTGAGGCTTCCCCACTTTACTTTTTCATAGTATTGTTATATTGTGACAACCAGCTTTCAGTTCTGGTCTATCCACTTTCTCCAGTGGGCTGTGGATCTGTAGGGCTTTTATTCTGTGTTTATTTGTAATTTATATGTTTACAATGTTGTTCTATCGAAGATAATCTTGTACAGAGGTTATTTTCTTTTTTGCTAGTATGGTGCTTCACCTTGCACGTAACTGAATAAGCCACCTAGTATCTATAATCCAATGTGTCATGAAGGCAGTGTTGAAAGGAATGAAGGTGATTAAAATGGGCTGTGTGCCAAAACGCACACACACAGCACATACAAAATGTATTGTCAAATGGGTGGAATAATATTACTGCACAATGATTAGTGAATAAAGTAAAATGAAATTAACTGTGATTTTGAATATTGCCTGTTGCTATCGATAGCATAACCATTATTACTAAAACAATAAACATTGATTGTAATTTACTTTAAATAAGAGTCTTAATATCTACATCAGGGGTGTCCAACTCATTTTCACAGAGGGCCACATCACCATAATGGTTGCCCTTAAAGGGTCAGATGTATCTGTAAGACAGTATAACTGTAACTAAATGTAACTAAGTCAATCAGATCTTTAAGCTCTTGCGGGCCACATTAAATGACACGACGGGCCACATTTGACCCGCAGGCCTTGAGTTTGACACATCTACATTCACATCTGTGACAACCAAAGTAAAAATTGAAGAACAGGAAGCTGTGTAAAACCCAGTTGTTGCAAACGTTACATAAATACAAACAAAAAACCACTGCCGTAGAATTAGATGAATGTTTCAAATACACAACATTGGTGTTGTGTTATGGATCGAAACAATTGTAGCCATGGGTGGTGCCATACACTTTCCACTTCTTGATAATGTTCTCAGGAATAGTTGAAGCTGTTGAAATCTTTTTTTGTATCTAACTTTTTCATCTACAACTTTAGCTCATAGCTCTAGCTCATAGCTCATAGCTCTTTTGAAAGCACTTTACCAATGATATTGTAACCATGCACTACAGTATTAGACATGTCAAAGAAGAGCTGGTTTTATAAGTAAGCAAAGCCTAGTACGTGATCTGGAAGGTACCTGAGCAAGTTTATAATGTTTTCTTTATGGTAAACATGACTAAGTGGAGAGTACTATCATCTTACATTAACAAGGTCTTGAGGAAGAGCGGTCCGGGTCCATTCTGCATTGGTTTCTTTCAGGTGCTCCATTTTCAGCCTACAGCGCGAAAACATGCAGTCAGGCTAATTGGAGACACAAAAGTTGTTCAAGATTGTGAGTTTTGTGAACTACAATGATCAGTGTAATAAGTAACTAAAATTTCCAGCCGTGAAGTTGAAAAAAGTGTTAATAAACAAATGACCAAATGACCTGATGACCTGTAATTGACCCTACTTAGTTAATCTAAAAATTATGAAATTTCCAACACAACACATTATGATGACGTAATTTATCAGTCATAAAATTTAATCTGCACCCAGTAGGCTGATTTATGTTTCTGTTTACACACAACACATACAGTATGTTTATCCTGTTATTTAATTTCTAGCAGTTAATTTAATCTGTTATTTTTTGACATCAGATGTGATTACATGTTTTCTTTTTTAAATCAAAATGTAATATATAAGTGGTCATTTATTGTTGCCAATTTACTATTTTTTTTTGTTGAATTTTTGTTGAAACCTTGCTGATGTTGGGCCTTTGGCTTTAATTGTCAGACTGTATACTGTAAATATTTGCACTGTTTTTGAAACAATTTGGCGCAGCGGATGTTTATACTTTCTTTCTCTGCTTTGACTGACATCTTTTAAACTTTGTGATGTTTTTCTCACCTGGCCACAAATAGGCTTGCAAGCCTAAACAACATTGAGGGAACCCAATCTTTTCATTGTGGGCATCCATCCAAAACCCATCCTATCTCTCTTTCTAGGCTTCAAGTAGCCTTTAAAAATTATTGCCTTCGTGCTCATTCATTTATGGTTGCAGAGCCAGATTAGGCTATAAGAGGCAATAGTGCAGTGTCTGTTTTTCTTCCTGGCTGTTATCCATTTCTCTCAGAGCTGCAACAAGAAGACACGCAACAAATCGCTAGCTTTATTTTCTAATGTAATTGACATTCCGCTCTCAGATTTCAGGATGTGCTGTTTATCTGGCTGTTGGTAGATCAAGTGACTACTCAAAGAAATTAAAAGCTGAACCAGAGGGATGAGGTGGAGTGTAGGGTTACAGTCAAATGACCAATTATTGAGCTACAACTGTGCTACTTTGCCTCATCTCAGTCTTTGGCTGCACATTTTCACTGCAGAGTTAAACTGTTAGATCATTATCGGCAAATGAAAAAAAAGTTTGTAAACTCTTGGGATTATATTGATTTTGTGCATGTTACCAATGAAGATAGGTTTAATTTAGGTCCAAATAACATTTTTTTGGCCAGTTGTGATGAACTTGCCTCAAAATTGTATATACAGCATAGCTAATTAACTTCTTGCCAAAACAGTCCGAAAAGAACTATATGAGAACTACACAATATAATCTTCATATTTACTTATTTACAGTACAGTTTACTTATTTCAGTACAAGCTAAAATAACTGCATGAATAACAACAAGTAAGAATTTGGTGTACGGAATGAGTGTGGATATGTGAGCATCAAATTCAAATTCAATTGTATTTGTCATTACACATATACTGATGTACAGTACAATGAAATGTTGCTCTTCGCATATCCCAACTTGTCTGGAAGTTGGGGTCAGAGCGTAGGGTCAGCCGCAGTACGGCGCCCCTGGAGCAGACAGGGTTAAGGGTCTTGCTCAAGGACCCAGCAGTGTAGCGGAGTGTAGCAGAGCCTGTATCCTTTTTTGTTAAGCAATAAGGTGAATGATAGAAGCTAAGACTTCTAAGACTTATATCACATGAAACATGAAAATTAAATGCTTTGAAATGAAATGCTTTTTTATTTGTCATTACAAATATAAAGATGTACAGTTATACAAAATGCCCTTTTTTGTATATTCTTGAAGTTGGGATCAGAGCGCAGGGTCAGCCAACGGCTATGTGGCCCCCAATCCCACTAAGCTACACTGTCCCTGTGACAGGTGATGTTTTTGTACCACTGTGATGTATTGGTAGGTGGTCATGTGTTAAGGAACAACTACATACTGATACTGATACAGACTTGTGCAAATACATATTGCATGTTTGTGTCTTTTCAATACACAAGCTATTGTACTATAATCCTCTGTCATTTGTGTCTAAAATGCAGTTTTTTACTTGACAATATCAGCTGTGATGTACATTTTCCATCTGCGGTAGTCTGTGCATTCCTTGGTCAGTGACAGAAGATTTGGTAAGAACTATATAGGATAAGAAATTACTTCCGATTAAATCACAGACTGGAACAGATAAAGATTCCTTTGCAAGTTGTTTGTATTCTTTAAACTGTGCTTGGGTCCTAACTGGCTAAATATTTTTATGCAGTGTGTTTTTTAAAAACCACAAGTTAGAAACAGTTAAATTAAATGAGCATCTCTCACATTGTTCTTCATTTTAATGTTTACCACAGCTTTGACACACGTTACTTGCTAAGTATCAAACTACATTAATTTTCATCACTGCTGCCTCCTAGTTAAAGAAAAGACAGTATATCAAATTGCCTGTCATATGACCCAGACTGTCATGCAGACACTGAAGCTAAACTCCTAATGATCCACTGTGTTTTATAGCCTTGTACATAAGATTTGGCAACACAGTGATAGTTACAGACCTTTCTAGAAAAGTAACTGTGATGGACAGTTTTATGAAGCTGGTCTATAATCTATGCTTTTAAAACTTTACACACAAACAGATTGGATAATCAAAGCTGATTTTTTTGCTCTACAAAGCAAACTGTCTATTGATGAGGTCCTATATATATATATTAGGGCCGGGACTTTAACGCGTTAATTTCGATTAATTAATTACAAAGATTTTAACGCGTTAAAA
>JAOTRQ010000006.1:1497321-1511169 GCA_028565875.1 Hoplisoma paleatum | reverse complement strand
ATAAACTAAGTAATATAACCAAACCTAATGTATCTTTTCTGAGAACCAAATGTGTGTATAGTGGAAATGACTCAGGTCATACTATTCAAGACATTTGTTTACACAGTTTACACAGTTCTGTCACGGCAAAAGGTCCTGAGTTCGATCCCAAGGTGCCTTTTTGTCTTCGCTCTGGGTGTCCCCGGATTCCTCCCAGAGTTCAAGAATATGCAAGTGAGATGAATATGAGATGCGAAATTAGATTGTCCATGATTGTATTAGAAATTACGTAATGTGTTAGACTGTGTTGTTGTTGGACTGTTTATTATCAATTAAGTTGCCAAATTGGTGCTATGTTCAATTACACTGTTTTCCTGATTTGCAAGTGCCATTATAAACTGTACCAGAATAAAATGATTTTAAAATAATGTCTATGACTAGGCCTACATGAACCCAAACTCAGTATTAACATCTTTTAGCAATAACCAAAACATTCTATACATGCATTCATTCTGTAAGTGAATCTGATCAGTAAGTGAAATTATGAATGTGATTCTAAAGTTAATATAACATGGGGTGGTGTAGAAACGTTGTCTACCTCAAATCATAAGTAGCCTAAAATATGAATTTGAACTGCCCGTCTGAGCATAACACATACTGATTATGCATTAAATTTTGTACTTCTATTTTCTGTAATGTCTCCTGTTTAATGACCCTAAGTGTTCTATAAATTTGATCACAAATCTAGTAGCTTTTAATGGCCACTCCGGATTTGCTGCCTTTAGGATAAAACACAGTGTGTACAAAAAAGGACGGTTTATACCACTGAGCTTGTGAAACTTAATACTCCATGAGACAATGCTGTATCAGCATATTAAGTTGGCCAATTTTCTTTTTTCAAGGTAGCAAAAAGCCACACGTTATTTTCATTTACAAATGTTCTGATTTGTAGCCTGTTATATTTGGAGTGTCAAGAGACTGTGAATGACTTTGTGCACTTTAATGACCCCTGCAGCAGCGCAGCATCTTTCTCTTTCT
The DNA here is from genome assembly GCA_028565875.1 of Hoplisoma paleatum. NCBI lineage: Eukaryota > Metazoa > Chordata > Actinopteri > Siluriformes > Callichthyidae > Hoplisoma > Hoplisoma paleatum. Next base: position 1,510,152 of record JAOTRQ010000006.1, on the reverse strand, counting down.
GTATTTTAACTAGAAAGTCTGTTGGTTCCATTTGTGAGTTTGTTGCTTTGTCTGAATTCAGTTGAACTTGATTTAACAATAGTACTAAAAATCTTGCTGCAATACTGTATGTGAGTGATTAAAAATCATTCTATATATAATTTATTGGGCAGATTACGTATTTACAGTTTAGTCCACTACCTAAATATAAGGGACGTAGCTATGCTGGCTGCCAAATTGACACCAACTTTTTCTACTGTCTCAAATATTATTTGTGCTTTACTACACAGAAGCAAAAACATTGGAATAAAACATAAGGAATTCATTGTTTTGCACTGTTAGTTACACTTTTGTTTATCTGTCTGTCTAATCTGTTATGATTTGTGATGCCCTAGCCAGTAATCGATTGCATTGTTGTTGTAGTTGTTGTTGTAGATTTAGCTGCACAGGCATCAATCCTGTTCTAGAGTAGAAGCTTTCTGTGTTTTTGTTGCTACTGGCATGTCAGGTTCTTTGGGGAGTGTTAGGTTGCAACTCTCGGCTAAATTGGCTCACATGAAAATAAAGTTAAATAAGTCACACTGTAATATTACGTTGGAGCATTTTAAATTTGATTACGCCACATATTATGGCATTATTTATTTCTATTTTTGAATTCAAATTGCATTCAAATTTACTAATTTGTACACACCCCAAATATTCTCAATGAGGTTCAGGTCTGGACTCAATCCAATGTCTCCCTGAACCATTTTTTTCCAATTTGAGTCTAATGAATTCTGGTGTTGTTATATTGGAATATCTTGAAAAAATTGATGGAATAACCTCGTTGTTTAGTCTCATTTAATCGGTATATACAGCTCTGGAGAAAAAAAGCGAGCATTTGAGTTTCACTTATTAGTTTTTTTACAATCTTATTCTTAAATATAATAAATTAATTAATAACAGCAAGAAGTCCCGAGTTCAATGTCTGGGAATTGAACTTCTTGCTGTTTTTTTATTTATTATATTTAAGAATAAGATTGTTATTAGCCCATCTGTAATAAGTTATCCTACTGGTCTTGTTACACAAAATTGTGACTTTACATAATACAGAAATATATACAAAGAAAGAGAAATAGTTATGATTTGACAATTCACTACACAACATTGATCACTTTTTTTGTTGTACATGAAATATATTAAAATTGACCTGTCAAATTTTTCTTTTGACCACAAGCAGGATGACGTTAATGTGCCTTTGCCTATTATGTAATTGCTTTCTCTACTAAATACTGTCTTGTGGTTAGAGGGATGTAAACTATCGAAAATGGGTGGCAAATACTGAAGGAAACTTAAATTGATTAGCCCCTGACTGCACACAGTCTCCAAAAGAGCTCTTAGACTTCATAAACATAAATCTCTTTTCACCCACAGTCCAAGGGTGGCTGCTAATTAGCCTTTCATGCTCAAGTGATGTGATTTACTGCACATTACTGGGTCTAAGCACTTTTCACCTTAGTACTATTCACATACAGGTCTTGCTTCGGAATATGCATTCTCATGTTGTACTTTAATCACCTAGGATCGGCAACCCTATACAAATGTTTAACCTAATTAAGATTTTACCAGGGAGGGACAATGACTGGCCATTTAATAGATTGAATAATGGTTTACGCAACAGTCGTAAACATTTTCACTAAAAAGCACATATCACAATAGAAACCAATCAGTCAAAAGCTCTTGGATATCAAAACCATAGTGAGAAAAATGTCTTACACCTAGGATGGTGAGCCTAGTTAAGATTGGATGACTACAAGATGCTCTACAAGAGCTCAACAAGAATTCATTAAAATGTCAGTGTCCTAAAATCAATGTTTGAGACTCATCTGCTCTTTTAAAATTTGCAATAAAAACTTTTTTTTAAATAACATGCTATGGATGAATGTGCTTAATTGGAGCAATTGGAAAGTCTTGTTATCGGTGGTAAAATGCAAATGTAACATTCCTTATCAAACACTCAACTATAGCTATGGTAGTGTGATTGTTGCTTTAGGGAAGGAAGCACCTACTTCTTAAGCTGAAAATGAATTTTGACTTTCTATTAAATGGATGTTTTTATGTACAATTATGGACAAAAGTTTTGAGAATGGCACAATTTGTGGTTTTCTGACGGTTTATTAATGGTACGTGATATTCGTTATGATATTTCATAACGAACAGTTCCTAACAGTTTTAAAAGTACACATTTCTAGTATTTACACATGTACATCATGTAGAACATTAAGCTTTTGCGATTTGTGCCAGAATGTAGCTGCTGAGCTCTTTTTGTTTTGCTCATAGCGCTCGGTCCTGTCGAGTCAGCTGATTGTGTGGGGTATAAAAACCTTTGCAGCTACTAGTTGTTCACTGGGAGAGAAATATAGGCACCAATATGAGAGTCAGCCTTTTTTTTACATTTCTAAATTTACGGGAGAGGCCCTTTGTTACAAAACTGAAAACGTCTTAACATGTTTGTATTAGGCTGTAACAAAACCTAAATATGCTTTAGATATTTAAGTGAAGAATAAGAATGTTACCTAAGAAGAATTTAAAAAGAATTAAATAATATTATTTTATAAAGTAAAATAAGATTACAAGGGGGGAAATGCCCACGGTGGACAATTGGCCATCAAGCTCAAGGTACAAAAATCTCAGTCAGAATTAAAAAGGAACCAATAGTGGATGAAACCTTTTGGTATGAAAAGAAAAAACAAAATACTTAATGTGCAGGCATGTTTATTGGTTGAAGGGTATCAATATTTTGGCTACATACTCTTCCATTGACTGTTCATGGTTCTGTACACTGTAAACATGTCAAACTCAAGGTTTACCATCCATCATCCTGTAGAGAGTGATGTTTAACTTATGGAACATATTTCCTGTCCTCTATTGTTTCCATGCTAGATTCATGACATACATGTGATTTATGTTTCACAGGAAAATCCATTCCGTGACAGGATTGTGGAATCCTTTTCTGAGGATGGTGAGGGAAACCTCAGCTTCAACGACTTTGTGGACATGTTTTCAGTTCTCAGTGAAATGGCCCCCAGAGAGCTAAAGGCCATTTATGCTTTCAAAATATATGGTAAGATAGCCTTATTATATTATCACCTATAAATTTCAGAAACTCAGCAGCAGTTTAACTACTCCAATGTTGGGAATTTAGTGTCTCTTAATAAGATGTAATTAATTTCATCTCCGTCATCATGCTGCTGTTATATATATACAGGTAGTAACCTCAAATTCATAATGCCATGTCATTTCATAGATTTCAATGTGGACAATTACATCTGTAAGGAGGACCTTGAGAAGACGCTGAACAAGCTGACAAAGGAGGAGCTGACTCCAGAGGAGGTTACCCTGGTGTGTGAAAAGGCAATTGAAGAGGCTGACCTGGATGGAGACAACAAGCTATCCTTTGCCGATTTTGAGAACATGATATCCAGGGCTCCTGACTTTTTAAGGTATATTATAGATTGTATTGGCTTGTTGTAATTTGAGCAGACTATAAAATGCAACTAAAAACCAACATCATCCAAGTATGCATGTATAGTCACTCTATTTTGCTTTATTCATTCGTTACATGCTAAATCTTTAGATCAAGCTAAGTTTGCTTGCACAATTTTAACTGAATGCCTCTGACTGTACTTTAACTACACGTTTTATGAGGCAACCATTCCTCTGGTGGACATTTACAAGCTAAGCAGCTGTGCCACACAGTCACAAAGGGAACTGTACTGACAGAAGGCAAGTGGAGCATTGCTTTACATTTGAGAGGGTTGCAAAATCCCTAAAACACTGAAATAATATTTTCTTTCCACAGTCTACACACAGTCACAGACCTGCACACCATGTTTTGTTATTTGTAGTTTGTTACTCACTAAGAACACCTGATAAAAAATAAAGATAGTTATTTTATTTAGATGTAGTTAAAGCATTTCACTGCCGGTTGTACGGTGTATAATTATGTATGTGACAAATAAACTTTGATTTGAAGATGAATACCATAACAAAATATTCAGTAATAAACGTAAACAGCTATTGAATAGTATTTACAATTTTGTAACAATATAATCAATATAATATCAGACACCTTCGACCAGCAAGCAGAGATTAGATCAGTAATCTTTCGTCAAATAGACAGAAGGAAAACATGCAAATTCCACACAGAAAGACTCAGATTGCCTTACCTGGGAATCAAACTCGGGACTCCTTGCTGTGCGGTGACAATGCTAACCACTAAACAACCATGCCGCCCTCATCTTTAACTATTTGGGGTATTTTAAGTTAAATGTATGCCTATATATTTGTTCTGAATGACAAAACAAACAAGTTTATTGCAGCAATACCTTTTGTGCTGTGCATGGTTTTGTATTTTATTGCTTTTTGTCCCAGGTCATTTAAACGTAATACTCCATTATTACAAAAAAATGTAATCAGAAGCCATCTGTTCTCCTTTCCATTTTAATCTGTCTTCATATCCCACTGCACTTGTCTTGCAGTATAATATAAATACAACAAGGATCTCAGAGTTACAGCTTGTGCCAAACTACTGTATGGTGAAGCTTAAATATAAAACAATATTTGCTTTCTTTTTTGTATTGAATCACTTTTCAAAATCATTAAAACAATTTTTTAATTCCCCCCCCCCCCCCTCTCTCTCTCTCTCTCTCTCTCTCTTTCTTACAGCACCTTCCATATACGAATCTAAAGGGCTCCTACTCCTTTAGAAGATTACCTGACTGAGCTTCTTTGGAGTCCATGGTCTTTTTTAAACAGTACTCACATGGTGGGAACGTTGAACTTGGGATCTCTGTGGCTCTCTCTTTACTTTCAGTGTTTTTTTTTCTTTTTTGGAAGAAGCACACTTTCGAAAGAGGAATATTGAGAAAATGCATGACAAATTTTCCGACTGGAAATATTCAACCATTTATCCTTTTAATATGGAAGTTGAAACATGTAAGGAGGCTATTTTTGAAAGAACCTACAGGAACTTGGACAACTCTATTGGGCTTTCTTTGTACTACACTGTCATGGGCACCACTAAATGCAGCAGACAGACTTTCCTCCTCTGCCATCTTGGATTACGAAGGATCTACTGTGGATGGATAGAGGAGGCAAGGTAGAGGAGAGAGGAAATTAAAAAGTGATGGCAGGAGAAAAGAGGGCTAAAAGCACAGCACTGGCATTGCAGTCAAAAAGACCGTCTTTTATACAGCTATGCAATCGTTCTTCATAAATGCATGAGTTGCATTAAGTTTGCTCTCTGCTATAAATTGCTTTTGCTGTATCTGATTCAGTTTTGTTATCGCTTATAGGACTGGAGCATGTCGACAATCATATCAAACTGTTCTCCAGTTGTACCAAGGGCTCTGTCTTCTTCTCTTTTATTCCCTTAATTCATCATATTGTTCCCTCTTTTCTTTAAACTTGACATGTGTCAGCTGTCCCAGTCTCATAACTCTCTTTTTCAATATTTAATGTTATATAGGACATTTGACTTAACTTTGAATAAATTATTTTCTGTTGTTTATTGACTAAGTGAATCTTTTACATGCTATTTACTATTGTCTCCCATAATGATTGAATTTTATAGTAGCAATTTTTAGTTGCTCTGTTGCAAATAGCATAGGTTCTTATTGTTTTATACTATGGCATTTCTTGAATTTTTGAACACAGATTTGTTAACTACTAAAAAAAATGGCTTAAGTGCCCTTGAGCAAGACACTGAACTCCTAACTGCGTCCCTGTGACTGTGTGGAATTTTACAGTATACTACAAACAAACTATGGATTACTATACATACTATACATCCTGTCCAGAGTCGATTAACTCATTACACCCAGTGTTTATACAAATTCCCAACTAACTAATAGCATAGCTGAGATTAAACAGAAAGTGATGCGTTAGCATATATTACCACGGATCTATCGAAGTCCAATGTTTGGTTCAATACAATTACTTTTATGTTTTACTTTTTTGATATTACAATTGATTGAAGGAGTTCAATTTTTTTGCTATAGAAATGTTCTTCAGACTAAACCTTTGTTAACTCAGCACACTTGACATAACCCTACTTTTCTTTTTTTTTTCCTTCCCTTCCTCCAGCTTCACATAGATGGCATGCTCAGAACAGTTATTATTACCCTGCACCGTTGTATAACCTGTAATGACTTCTTAAGTTGAATGAGATCGTTAGCTGCGATGCTGTCTCTGCTCCAAGCAGCATTATTATACTTACACACTGGTGCACGGTAAATCTGAACCCAGAGATGTTCACACCACTGTCCTTGGCCATAGAGACTAAACTGACGATTTACAGATACTGTTCATTTCAGGCAACACTACGATTTCTCCATGCACAATTAATTTTCCATTATTTTCTGTTTCTTCTGCTTTTCCCAACAGAGTAGATGATGTCTTTTTAAAGCCTTACAGAAGCACCGATTTTCATAGCCCAAATGACCTCTTATTACTTTCCTTGTAGGGGAAACACTAAAAAAGAGCTGAATCTCCACACCAAGTCCTGTTTTCACTGGGGTGCTGTAAATAAATGGAAGGTGTCAATGATTACAAAGACCCTTCTGCCCTAGTGTTCTGCTGAACAGATGTGTCTTGGCAATTAAAGAAAACACTCTACTGTCTGTTTCATTTTCTAAACCGAAAGGTTGTATAAAGCCAAATCTTTGCAAACATTGCTTTGTTTTTCTTCTAGACAATTAATATAAAATGGCAGTGAAAACCAATTATGGCCGCGTCATTCAGGGAGATGAGACTGCTCCAAAAAATCAATGAGACAGCATAAACACAAGCAATATAAGATGTACAAGAGAACAAAAATACATTTTTGGAAGCCAAATCCCTTGATATAATTCTATAATAAATGGCAGTGAGAAAAGCTGGGTTTTCTTTAAGCTCTGACATTATATATTCTGCCATTATAGAAATAGAGAACACGTTTCTTTCCCTTTAAGGCTCCAGACTAGCCAGCAGGATGTTGTAAATTTAAATCTCAATTCTTTTAAGCCGCCACTGTAGGGTATGACCCCTGTGCAGCTGAACTAAGGTTACAGATAGACTTATATAAAAGAAGTGCATCCATCAAGTCCATTGTTTCTTTTAAGATTTTACTGAGAATGGTTTTGGGTGGCTTGGTGGCTTAGTGTCTGGAATTAATGCTTGGGGCAGCCATGACCTGGCAATTCGAAAACCAGGTTTGTGATCTGTAAGGCTGCAGGTGTGATTCCAAGAGTTGACAGGTCCCGATTTAAGTGTCCTTGAGCAAGACATCTAGGGACTACCCACTATGGCGAGGACATGCGTTCACTGCTGCCCCCTATTGTGTGCTCACTAGTGTGTGTAAATGTGTTGTGAAAATTCACAGAAAGAAGGGTGAGGGTTATATTTTCCAATCAACAGCTATCCTTAACCTCTTTTGTGTGCATAGTTTTTTTTTTTTTTGCTCTCTTAGTAAGTTTTCATTAGTAAGTGTGGCAGTGTGATGGACTCTTATGAAATTTTATTTGTCTAACGCTTTTTACAATAGACATTATCACAAAGCCGCTTGAAATGAGTCCTCCAGACCAACGATAAAGACTAAAAAATTATAATACATACACAAAGCAAGACAATGATTAGTGTGGAAAGGAACACACTCCCAACAAATACACAGGACCATGGATGTTCCAGTTTCAGCAGGGAATGTTCATTGAAGTTGGGCGTCATCGTTGATTTGATTGGAGAAGCAGAACGACAGCAGCCCTCCGTCCTTGATTTAATTGGAGAAGCAGAACGACAGCAGCCCTCCATTCTTCGTTTGACTAAAGAAGCTAAATGACAGAAGCTCTCCATACTTGGTTTGACATAAGAACCATTATGACAGCAGCCCTCCATCTCTGATTAACATAAGTGTCATGCTTTTTTCCTCCTTTTGGGTTAACATGTTTCTATCAGAACCAGCTCGAAGTAAAACAACACAAGATGTAACTAACATTTGGGATCATTAAACTGGTTAACTAACTGTTGAGCCAATGAGTAAGACTCAGTGCTACCAGGTAAAACAAGCAATAAATAAATCAAGGGTTTGTGTACAATATTGCAGTGGGTTTGTTGGTTCCCAAAGTTGTGCAATTGTAAACAACTTTAATTTTCTCAAGTCTGTTTTTTCATAAGCGTTCTAATAAGGTTTTTCTTGATTTGTTTGATAAGTAAATTGATTGCTTACAGGAATATTAAACTTCCTGGTGCTCATTTTGTAGGTAATGGAGTGTATTATGAGCACATCAAAAGCAGCACCACTAAAGGCTTATAATCGGTGAAACACTGTCCATTTATCAGGCTGGAATGTTTGAATGAAGTGTTATGTTTTATTATTATACAGTCCAGTACATGACAATCTGTATAAAAATAATGTATGACTATGACATAGTGAGTTACGCAAAGATAATAGATCGTGGTTACTCTTCTTGGACAATGTATATACATATCTTCCGAGAGCATATATCTGATTCTGAATGGTTATGTCGAAACAATGATTATGTTGTCTATTTGTTTCACAAAGTTCTGGCCATATTATATAACACAGCTTTTTCGCAGGGTCATTTGTAAAGTCAGAATTTAAACCTGGAGAAAAAGTTTCAGTTCACTATCCACTTTAAACCATGCTTTTACAGACAAGTACATTATGGTTATTATGTTGGAAAAGCTTGTTGGGACATAAAGAAATATTCAGATAAAAAGAAATAATTCTGATGAACTAGAGATTGTGCCACCTTTTCCAAAAATCCAAAAACCTATATAGCTGAACAGAACATCGATGGTTCAAACCCCACTAGTGCCAAGTTTCCATTGTTGGGACTGAACCTGATCACAGTCGTCATTCGGTTTAGATAAAAGCATATGTTAAATGCTGTGAATGTAAGTTTAATAGCTTTGATATACACGGTGCTGCAGTTCATCTGATAGTTTAAAATTTTATATAATTGTAAATCTAAAACAAGGCCAAATGCCACATGGCTTTGAGATCCCAATCTGTCAACTTTATTAGTAAAACGTTAACTTTAAAGTAAAACGTTTAAAATACATAAATCAAAATGTAAAACATTTTACAATCTACAATAATATATAAATATACATTACATGAAAATGAATGACATTACATGAATCTGAAATGGATGCACATCCTTTTTTTAAACCCAGGCATTAATATGTAATCCAGCAATCAATATATATTTTAAAGCACACTAGGTAACTTTTTTTCACACTGTGCAACGATTGAATTTTTTTCTTATGAAGCTCCCCCTTCAGGCCTGAAGAAATCGTTCACATTTCTAAAACACAAACTGCTATTTTCTTTGTTACTTCCCCAGACATCTGTCATTGTTTTGAGCATCAGACCAGCAAACGTGACATATAACCATCTCTCTTCTGGAAGTTCTTTTAACAGAAGCACAATAAATACTGTGGTTTATTTACTTTTTGTATTACAAAAGTAGAACAATGTTACTGACATGTTTAATTGAGCCAAAAGCTAATGATATAATCTCAAATATATAGTCCTATAAACTGTATAAGGGGATGTTAACTTTGTAAGGCTTATGTTAGGTTTTTGCTTATTTTGTTCTGTTTATAATACTCTAGATAATTATTTTGAGGTTTTTAGTCACTGGTTAAGAGGTTAGGTTCTCACTGTTCTACAAATAAAAATGTTTTCATATGGATTCATTATTATTTGTTTAAATTTTATTCAGTAGAGTGGCACTTTGACTTAGTGTTTAACCCTGTAACTTCACAGCGAAAAGTCCTGGGTTCAATTCCTGGATAAGGCAATCTGGTTTTATTTGTGTGGAGTTTGCATGTTCCCCCTGTGTGTGCTTTTGTAGGTTTCATCTCATAGCAAAAAGACATGCAATCAGGTTAATTGGAAATACTGAAATTGTCCTTTGTGTGGGAGTGTGTGTTTGTATAGGTACTCTGCAACAGACTGGCAACCTGTTCATGTGTGTGTTCCACCCTGATCTAAAGTAAGACTAAGCAGTGGTAAAATGGATGGATGGATTTTATCCAGTGACTCATCTTGTTAGAAAATTTTTGCAATGAGAAAGCAGTGTCATGCAAAAAAAATAATAATGATATAGAAATAAGATTCACTTCTGTCCTAGTATGAAAAACATGTTCTGCATCTGACTAGCTGATTTAATATGTTGTCCAGTCATTAGAAAACATAGTCGGAGAGCTTTTAGAAAGACCATTGTGGAGGCAGTGTGCATTCATTAAGGGAAGACAGCTCATGTTAATATGCCGTTAATTCCTGCTGCAGTTACCTCTGGCTCCCTTTATGAGGCCTGTGTTAAAATCTGTGGGGGGATGTAAGTGCTGATGATGCGGCTTCATTAATTGCGCTCCTCAGCTGGAGCAGCTGCTGATTTAGATGCCCCAATAGGAGGACTTCTGTTCAAGTCTGATACAGCCACTGAATTTGCTGGACTGTAAAGTAGCCATTAGTGCATCGATTCCCTGGCCCATTGTGCAAAGAAGGGCATCGGCCAGCCTCACACACACACATTAAGCATGGTGTGCTGGCTTGGGAAAATCTAATCACAGCTGACCAATGCATAAGTGTCCAAGGATCTTGGCATGGCTGCAGAAAGTTCAAACAGCAGCATGGCACTCCAGGCTGAGTGCGTTCGATAAACGTTTAGTCTTGTGTTGATTCTCACTGCTGTTTTTAGTAGCACAAACAAAATATTTTTGTCATATTTTCTGAATAAGGTCATACATGAGCATGCAAACAGAGACACCGTTTATATTAATCAAGTTCATTTATAAATAAACCACATAAACAAGGAAGTGTACACAGTGTTTCTTTGTTCGCTTGAACGTCACGCAATTTATTATTTACATAAATGTTTTATTCATGCAGAAACTCGTTTGTTCAAATAGTGACAATATAGGTTGATATATCTAGTTTGCATTATATGGACAAAAAGTATTAGAACACTTACACATTAAACCAACAAGTTTTTTGACGTTTCTATTCTCAGACGTGTATATAGTTAGTCACCAGTAGCTGTGGTCACAGTTCACATTTAAAAGATTAGCTGAGAGAATGATTCAATAAATAAATCATCCGGGAAGTCAGTCAGACGCTGATGTTAAATAAAACGGCCTGGCTTATCTTGTCTTGTAGAAGTTTGTTGGGATTAACAGCGGTGTTCTGTGTGGGCTAATCTTATACCTGTATAACAAACTTGCTTTGTACACACAGTCATCTCAAAAATGCCCAAGTTTGATTAACCACATGGACAGCCAGGTTCCTTTCTTTGTGTTTGCATGTTCTCCCAGTATTCATAAATAAACAAAGCCAGGCTAAATAAAACTACAAATAGTTCTGAGTATATATGTGTGTGTGCCAGTGATAGATGTGTTTCTACAAACCTGATCAGAATAAAGTGGTGGATTGTTTAGCATTTCATAAACAACATGTATGGTTTTAGTAGAGAGTATTGACCTATTCTGTTGTTATGGTTTGGGTCCACTTATTCTCGTCAATAAAAAAGTCAATGCAAATGACTAGTCGTCATCCTAATAAAGAATGGCTTGAATTATAATCGAGCACATCAGAACCAATATTTCTGCTCAGACCAGCAGTAATGATTATATACAACATATCATATACTGTAAAGGCTATTTCATTTTTGTTAGTGAATAATATAATAATATATGCAGAATTGACTTCTTTTGGCAGAGGATAGTAAAAATAAACAGCATTTACATTGCATTTTATGGAATCGTAATTGAATGTCCTTTTCTCTGCCTTTATCACAATGCTACTGTGAGCTTTAGTAATAAGTGTTTTGGTTGGGGTAATAAATCTTTACGCTGATGGCTGTTCCTGGCTCATGATGTGAGATCATGTATGACCAGAGCTACACGACAACAACCAAAATAGAATGTTTTGAATAAATGTTATTTACACTGAGGCCTAATTTTAGAACACCAGCACGAATGATCATACTGTTCTCACACCTGATTTGCATCGTGGCCTGTTGGTTTTAGGTTACCATAGAACAACTAATGATGAGCAAAAAAGAATCAAAAGCCGTGGAAGGGCAGCAGGCTTTATTTGTTAGTATCTACAGAGCTTACTAAAATATTTACTAGAATTGTAATTACTATAGAGTTTTTTAACCACAAATTTAGTATTTTTAGTTTTATATTTGAGAAACCCTTTGGAAAAATGAACAGGACTAGTAATTCGAAGGATGTCAGTTCAAGCCTCATCGATGCTAGGTTGTTTCTATTAGGTCCATGAGCAAGGCCCCTAACCTCGAATTGCTCAGACTGTATAGTGTATCTGTAATTGTAAGGCATTTGTATAAAGGCATCTTTTAAATGCTGGAAATGTGAATGTAATGTAATTCCTTCGATCTATATTAGTCATTCCTGTTTTGAGCATCGCTTTCTTTGCCAGCTGTTTGCATTAGTTTGGTAACATGACAATGTGTTTCTCTTCCATCGTGGTGTCTGAAATACAGTGTTTACTCTTCTGCTTAGAGCTCAAATCCTATTGTTAATCTACACATTGCTTTGCTTCTAATTTGCACAAATTTGATTTGCATCACACGTTTGTTCTGCGTTAATAAGTCATTTGATACCAGAAACCTGGCACTGTCTGTCTCAAGCCTGGATAAATAGGGAAATTCAAAATGTTAACCACAAGCCGGCAGGATCTGCAGAAAGAAAATAAAGAATTGATTACATATTATCCAGGTAGACAAACAAACTTACAACCAGAAAATCTACAATATACAAGAACAATGAAAAGAATAAATA
>JAOTRQ010000006.1:1483465-1497221 GCA_028565875.1 Hoplisoma paleatum | reverse complement strand
GTGTGTGTGTGTGTGTGTGTGTGTGTGTGTGTGTGTGTGTGTGTGTGTGTGTGTGTGTGTGTGTGTGTGTGATCAGAAGCAGAAACCCACCTAAAGATACTGATGAAATCATCTTTCCACAACAGCTGACAGCACTGGGATTGAGTGGTCTAGACTCAAGAATCACAGACGGCTGGCTAATTAGTACTCCTATTTCTATAAATGGTGCTAGTTTAGACTTTAGTAGGTCAGAGTACGTTTTTGCCAATAACCTTTTAACAAGTGGTAGCCAGGCTACTGGCAAAGACATGCATTTTCTTGTAGTGTTTCCTAATGGCTCTGGACCCACGTCAATGTTTGTACACTGCCATTAATTCCACACAGATCTGCTCATTAAAATAGACTGCACAAAAATTATACATAAGTCTTAGCAGGTAGCTTGTTTAAGGAAAGTTGTTTATGCTGTTTAAATTATTATGGATTTTTTATTTATTATATTAATTAATAATTAACAATTATTGCATAAAACCCACCTCTTTATTTTTCTGTGCAGACAATATTCTTGATAATTAGCTCCACCAGACAAACCATTGAACCATTGATTCACTAGGCCACATTGTTTTTTTTTTCTTTTTTAAAATCTCTGGGCTACCAAAATTATGGTCAAAACATGCTGAGCTTTTTGTTTTAAAAATGCATTTAGATTTGAAATATATTATATATATATATATTGGCATTCTTTCATGACTTGGCAGGTTTGCTGCGGTTTTCTGAATTATAACCCTTTTTACTTCAATCTTACTTGTGGTCATGAATCATTCTGTACATTGCATCACCTCCATCTATGCTAATTCTATTCTATTCCATTGTCTTAAACCTTTCTTTCCCTTCTTTCGGGTATTACGGTTTCTTTAAAGACAAGCAGTAAGGTTCAGTTGGAGCTAGTAAGTTCTTACAGATTAAAGTTCAAAATTGTAACATGTCGATAGTGTGTATTAAATTATTAAAGTTTTAAATTGACACTACAGCTGTGACCCAGAAAGCACATTATTGCAATATTCACATGAGAAGATTACAGTTACAAATATAAAAAAATGATACGGTAAAAAAAGATGAGCTTGTAAAAAGTTAATCATCGATCATTTTTAAAATAATAAATGCAAAACATTTTAAAGACATTTATTTGTTTAAATTATTTTACCCAGAAAAACAACATCACATTGTTCAATCATCTTATTACACAAAAGCACTCAAATACTATTGTAAAACAATAATTTTAAATACTAACAATGTTGATCAAAATACTGTAGATGAAAAAGATTACATGTGGTCCTCAGAGAATACAGTGGTCACTGACATGTAAAAGTTGAAAAATAAATGGAAACCATTCAACTGGGTTAAACAAAAGACAAAACTCAACTAAAACTAAACTGAATGTTGGACTAAATATTTTGCCCATCAAATGAATTTATGCGTTACATCAGGAAAAATCTGAATGCACTGGCAAGATAAAGTACTTTCTTATTATTAACTGTGAGTATCAAGTTCAGCAATAAAACTATTAGCTAGTGGATGAGATGCTAGTCTGGAACATTGTATGACAAAGACACCCACTTACTCATTTTACATTTTCTGCATGTAGCATTAATGATCCAAAGTGACTTACAATTACAAAAGAATGCCATCTTTGAGCAGTTGAGGGTTAAGGGCCTTGCTCCGGCAACAGTGGCAATTTGGTGGTAGTTAGGCTTAAACCATCAACCTTCTGATCTCTTGCCCAGCACGCAGCACTAACCCACCATTGCACTGAAATTTAAATATGACTTCTAATTAAATGTGATTTTATTTCAAATCTGGCTGATATATGAACAAATACATACATTAATTTGATTGGTCTGAAATATACATAAGGTATGCTTTAATGTGACATCTATAAATAAAAAGAACTGTTTTGGCTGTGAGTTTTACTGGGGTTATTAGTTAATTAGAACCTAGATAATACGTATATTATTATATTATATAAGTATTAATGACTAAATAATATAGAAATGTCATTGTAATTATTGCACACACACACACACAAACAAAGCCTACTAAAAGTAAGTGAACACTAAGCAACACTTGTTAGATCATAGTGCTTTATTAGCAGTGCAATCTTTCTGTAAACAGCCAGCAAGGTCATCCTTAAAAATGATTGTCATGTTCAGGAAAAAATGAGGATTTTCTGCAGTGCCTTCCGGATATGTGCTTTTTCTTCTGGTTGAGTGTCCGGGATCATTCCAGCACTTCGTTCAGCACACAGTTGTATATCAGGCCTTTCTGCTCTAATGACCTGCAGCCCTATGTGTGTGACATTTCTGCAGAAATCCACCCTCACCTCGTGCAGACAGCCACCATACATAACCACTGCCTGTAGAACAGCATCTGTCACACGGCAGCAGTTCTCTAAACATAGTCTCTTGAGACGCTTGCAGTTTTTCAGCACATTGATAATGTCACTGTCTGTGACATGTCCACAACCGGATAGGGTGAGTGAAACCAGGTTTGGACATCTTAAGAGAAAGATCACAGTTACATTAGATGTGTAATTAGGAAAAACGTACAATATATATTAGTATAGATTATGTTCCCTGCAGATATAATGATAAATGCAATGTCTGGATTGGATTTAGGAAACGTTGTAACTTCTGGGAAGTACCTTAGACAAATTAAACAAATGTAAAGCTGCTTAGTAAGTCACACAAACTTAAAAGAAAAGAACACTGGCTCCATGAAACATGAGACCCAGTGAAATTTGAGGGTTGCTTTTCTGCCATTTGTGCAAGATCTACAGCCTACTGCTAGAAAGCTACGCTTCAGTAGCAGGTTATGTGGCTTCCAGCAGGATAATAGCCCAAAATGCATATGAAAAAAAAACATATGAAAGAAACCATTGAAAAAGAAAACACTGCATGTGGACTGCTATTTAGATCTAAAATATTGTACCACTCGATTATGAGTGAGCTTTTTCTAAAGTTAAAAGAATTACAATGTTTTTAAATATAAACAATATACTGTATAATTATACAAATAACAAAATGAAACAACAATGAAATACATTTTTGTCATTTTCAGCTTTAAAAGAGTTTATCTTGTTTAAGACAGAAAGAGAGTATTTTGGCCAGATGTTTAATGTTTGAGTAAAATGTATGTAAAATGAATGTAATGGCTAAAATTTGTAGGTATGCATTCTTAAAGCATGCAATAAAAATTGATTTGATGTTAAATTATGGAGTATGATTTGGGCACAACAAACACTCAGTTTTTGCTTGTTTTCTTAGCTGAGCTGCTTACGAAATGCCCTAGGTGTTTGTTTTCTGGTAATTTATTTCAGTTTGTCTAATGCTACTATGTAACGGATCATGGATTGGCACAGCTTCAAGTATTGCAAAGGTTACTGTCATGTAAATGTATTCAGTTTATTCTCTCTCTCTCTCTCTCTCTCACACACACACACACACACACACACACACACACACACACACACACACACACACACACACACACGTCTGACGCTATACTCCTCTCACGGAGCTGCAATGTCATTCACGTGTACTGATGTGGATTACATAAAGGCTTACATAATCTCACAATTTAACCACGTGTGAGGCCAGTGAATTCCTGTAGCCCCATGTAGCATTATGGTCCTGTTCTAATAACCCTGACCATAAAGAAGACCATTCATTGCTCAGATCATGTGCGTCTACTATCCAGTTTTTCTGTTTTTATAACTGGATGCTGGTGGAACCAATCAAAAGGCATTACACAGCAGAAATGAAGAATAAAACTGACAAGACATTTAATTCTAGATGGCAGTCTAGGTGAGGGATCATTGAATTAAGGCAGGTGTTTGTTCATGTAAAAAAATGATAGCAAAGGGTTTATCTGTCTTCCTCCCTTGGTTTCATGGCATCTTGTGATTCTGCTTTCATTTTTGTGCTTTTTTTCAGTTTTTGGTTTGTTTTCTTCGAAACAGGGGTTTCTGTTCTTTGAACCTGCCTGAACACTGAGGTGTCACACCTGCTTCATCCTGAGTGTTGTTTTCTCACTCGATTTTTTTTCTTTTTGTCTAACTCTCTCACATGAACAAAAGTACAACCTATCCTACTCTTTGCTGGTGAACTGGCACACTTTCCAAGAACAGACATGACTAATATTTTCCAAAACACACATCGTTAACATTTCTATTATCAAACAGTGGTTCCCTCTAAGGAACCAGTTCTTCAGAACTGTTACACAATTGTGTTGCTCAAGGGTTTAGTGTAATATGTTGTGGATTAATAAATCACATAGACATAGCTATGGAAAAAGCTTGAATATCCAAAAAAGCTATACAGCTCAGAAAAGAAGGGAAACAATTACACAGTTACATGTTAAAGTGAAATAAAATAAAACTCATTGATAACATGCAAGCATGCTGGTTGGCTGCCATGACTGCTGCTCAAAAGAATGGAACTTTGCTGGCTTTGGAACAAGTACAGACCAATCGATTGTTTTGACGGGGGAGTAAATGGAATGAAAGTGAGATGATCTGAGTCAGATCTGAGTGTTTTCTGGATGATAATTCTAAAAGATGAATTTCTGTGAAACTAGATGTTCATAACATCAAGCACTTTTGTATGTTTATGAAATCCGGCAAACTACAAAAAGGTAAATTATTCTTTGAGCTGTTGCTCCAGCCAGACTTTTATTGCACCAATGTGTGGCTCTAATGCATGTGTGTCCAATGTAATAGCTTTTTAACAGTGAAAGTTAGTATCATAGATACATGTTTTTTAACATTACAATGATCCTGGTTTTGAATGGGGCTAGACAGAGCGGGAGATAAGTATTACAAATATCTTGTTGTAAGCTCCCCGTGTAAATCTTAGATGAACAGTTGAGTAGGAAAAATGAAACACGTTTTTATATATGTATAAATAGAAATGCTAGATTTGTTTGGCCATTTTATGTAAAGAATGATGTGCTCATCTCACTTTTGCCCTCATGCAACCTCATATCCTGTTCAAACACTGTAATTTTATCTTGTTAGATATATGAGCAAAGTGGGGGGTTGTGAAAAGTGAAAAGGGATGAAGGACCAAAAGAAGGAAGGAAGGAAGGAAGAAAAGAAGGAAGGAAGAAAGGAAGGAGGAAAGGATCACACAAACCACTATGGAGAAAGTTTAGCTGTAAAGAGAAAGAAAGAAGGGGAAAAGGAAGATAAAGATAGAATGGAAAGAAAGGGAAAAATAGAGAAAGAAAAAGATCATCCAAATCACATTGGGGAAAATTTAGCTGGTAAGAGTTAGTAATCCATAACACATTACAGTAAAGCACTGTCCCCTCTACAAAACCAAGAATGATGCATAACTATTACAAAGAAACTCACATGTAGCAGACTTGCTCCAGAAAACGACTGACCAGAGTTTCATGCTTGCTGCACAGATCTCTTTGAAACGTTGTCTTCATCCAGTCTTCAATGTTACACACTTTAACTCTGCTGGAATGCCAGCATATATTTAGATACCTCAGACATAGACCTAGAACAAAATTGTTCCTCCTCAGTTCACAAGGGGAGAAGAAGTTAAGCAAAGGCCACAGCTGAGGGTCCAGGAACGCTTCTTGAAAACGAGAACATGTAAGTGAAAGGTTCCACCGACTGTGTTTATCCAAGAATGAGAAAAGATGTAGCAAACACTCTTGATTAAGATCAGTAATATGCATTGCAAAGATAAATAGACTAGAAAAGGACTTAACAAGCCTCAGTAGCTCAGACTAAAAACTGGCCTGCATATACATAAGCTAAGAGTAAAAGCAGTTGCTTAGTGGTAATGGCAAGCTTTGAGGGCCTGGATGCATGATTCCTCCCCAGCCAGGATTAACACACAATAGTAACATGCACATATAAGGTCGTAAAGAATGGGAGTTATTTTGAGAAGATAGCAGACCCAGTCAGAAATGGAAATGTGTGAAGTGTGATCAGGCACACTTGGCGTGCTACTCCAGCTGTTTGAGCGAGACAGACTTCTACTGTTTCTCACTTCTAGTCACAGTTTTAATCCAGGTGGGACCCATTTTCACAGCCATACAGAAGTAAAATATATTTTGCTTAAGGTTTATTGGCAGAAAACATTTCCTCATGCAATGATATACCTGCTTCTTAAACCAATGATAAAATACCAAAAGTATTGTCTCTGGTACTAATAATGCGTGTACATTCCTGTACATCCCTGTAGCCTGAACACTCATGTTTCAAATCTTTTACAACAATGAAAAAACGCTTTGTAACTCTCTGACCTCTGTTTCTCACTGAATATCATTATGTGCACTGGTAACGCCATTGCTGCATCATTGAAATTACAGCCTGTTCCCTGTGAGTCATTCTCACTGAGTCATGACATGCTCAGGCAATGAATGAAGCTACAGCTCTGGCTAACAGAGAGCAACGTGAGTTCGTTTTCAACTGGGCGGACATGAAGAACAAGAAGAAATCCTTATCAGAGTGAGGCTGGGGTGGCAGCTGCATAATTTGTCTACTTACTGAGGGTATTATTTTTGCCTTGGACAGGCACTGTGCATAAGGGAGGGAGATTTATGGGCGAAATGGGCAGCTGTTCCTTTTCAAAACACAGGGGGCTCTGTTCCACTGTCTCGTTTACATGTGGTTAAAAGCCTCAGTGTGTGTGTGTGTGTGTGTGTTGCCCTGACAGGCCAAATAAGTGCATGTAGACGTGGGAGGATAAAAATGAAAAAAGGGAAGAAAAACATGGAGAAATATCAGAATGTATCAGAATAAGAAATCTAAGCTACTCACAAGCCATTGCTACCTGTGTGGCTTCCAGTGAAATATGTCAAAGCTAGAAATTTACATTTCAAAACAAAATGCAAATGATCCACTTTGTTTAAAAACATTTTGCCCGTTTCTGAGAAATGAGCAAGCTTCCATGTAAATCTAGAACATGGGTTGGACAAACACTCCTGTGCACACACTGTAACAACGCAGAAGCTTACTCACTCTGTACAAACCTGTAGTACTCAGAAGCTGGAACATACATCACGTGCCTTCTTTATTTCTTTAGTTTTGTTGTAGCCAGTCTTTAGAGCAGCTATTGAAAAGAAATATGTAATCACTAAATTCTGAGGAAAATATTAAGCAATCACGAGAATAACATTAGGGTTGCAGTAGTAAGTTGTTGCACCACCTTTGGATTTCAGAACAGCTTTAATTCATTGAAGCATGGACTAATGACAGCGTTCATCATCGGTTTGCATTGCTGTTACCCAATCCGTTTTGCATGTTGGGGTGTCATTGACCAATTTCTTCACCACCAAGGTGTGGTGAAGGGTCTACCACACCCGAGAACTGCAACCCTATAGTGCAGCAAACGACTGGTGGGAGGAACACCAATCGCTGGTTAAAGCCCCATTACCACCAAGTTACTATTGTTGGGCTCTCTTGTAAACACATGTAGATGCTTTTTCTAAATGCTGAAAATTTAAATCTAAATTTTAGATTCAGCTGACAGGGAACAACCAACATCTTGCAACGTTCCCAGATGATTTATCTTCTTGAAGTTTCATAATGCTGTTTCAACCAACATCTATTCCGTTGGAGCCATGATTCAATTCAATCTGCTTTATGCAACAGCTCTCTAAAGTGTGAGCACTTCAAGTAAAGACTGTTTAGCATATTTACTGTTATCGTAAACGGATGCGTTTGTTTTAGAAAACCTGTCCTGTTTAAGCAAGACTTTCAAGTCAGACTGTACAGATCTGCCGAGATTAAGCAAACTGAGCTCAGCCTTCAAAGAAGCTCAAATTTCATAGTATCATATGCATTTATTTGAATGTAGACATATTCGGTGTGAATTATCGTCCTATCCAGCGTTTCCTGCTTCACCTGGATAATTATGTCTTTTCAACAACTTAACCAGTTAGTCTTCCATTTCTGAATTTGGTATGGCAAGGCAGCACCACTCGATGCAGAAGCCTGGCTCAATGTAAAAGGATTTCCTACCTAGATCATCAAACATGATTCAAGAGACGATTTTAGTGTGAACATTTTACTCAATTAAAAATAATTTAATCAACAAAGATTTTCTGTTACACATTCAGGCTGCTTATCTAGGTTACATGTAGCAGACTTTGCAGCAGGGAATTGTTTATTGTTTCAAGCAGCATAAATGATAAACTATTACTCATTATATTTTCAGTCAAGTGAACTTGCTTAATGGCTTGTTTACCTACCATTTACTTGTATTAATATTGTTCTTCGGATACTATTCATCAATCGCAGTCAAGGGTCTCAAACCCACCCACAAAGTGCTGGTGTGGCTGCAGGATTTTATTACAACCAGATCAGAACACACCGGATTTCTCTAGTTTAAATGCTTTTTGTCTTATGTGAAGCGATATTGCAATTGTGTATGAAAGGTGTTAAACATATAAACCTACCTTAAGATCATGTGAACAATTTGACTTAGAAACATTCAAATATTTTGACTTAAGATTGACCTAAGTTTTATGTTTTCTTAAGTTCACATGTTCTTAAGTCAAATGGTTCAGATGCTCTAAAGTCAAAACTATCACGTGTTTTTACGTCAAAATACTCATGTTCCTCAAGTCAACTTTTAGATCAAAATGTTAAGATGTTCTTTGGTCAAAATGTTCATGTTCTTAAGTCAAAATATATACATTCTTAAAGCTGAAACCATCTTGATCCATACAAATCAATTTGCCTGTATAAAGTAGGACATAATGTAAATGGTTTTGTTGATTTCCTTTTCCATGTTTCCAAAAAAATCTTAACTGCAAATGAGAGTTAATGATCAGTTTAGTCAATGATTCATACTCCACATCTTGGTCATTAACTGATGTCCAATAGTTTTCATCAGCACCAAACTTTAAAACATAACATCACACCCGTTTTGTGCATTTTAATTAAAAGACTGACACAATCTGGACAAATATACATTTTTACTTGTGCAATGATTTTTCCTTGTGTACATTATTCTCACATGGTGGTATCAACTTTAATAAAAGTTTTTTAAACAAAATAAAACAAATTTAGACAAGTTCAAATTAAAAGATTGAATGACTTGTTTAAAAGGGGTATTTTCACATTAACAAGTTTGCAAAGGTAAATTAAAAGCATAAAGTATAGAATTGATTTCTCCATACATGAGGAATCTGTTATGTCACCCAACTAATCCAGCATTGGAAACATTCTTTAACAGTTGTACAGCTAAACTTTTAATAAAATCAATAAAAGGTTACAAAAGGAATGTTTCCTTAAAAACAATCAACAGCGATTTATTTACTGAGGTCTTTTGTGGTGGAAATGCTATGTGTAAAAGAACAGTGAGAAACTGTGAGTAGGACCTGGACTAGAATTCAGAAGGCTTAACTGTGCAATAACGCAGATTATAGTTTATCTCAGATTCTGTGACATCCTGATCTGTCCTCTCTGTGTAAATGAGAATATAGGCCTTTGATTTGGCCACTGTCTCCTTACTGACCACGGTTACTGTGCTGTCATTAAAGTGGTACCAGCTGCCCTGGTGAAGACTGTATGCCGTGTAATGCCCCGATCCCACTCTAAAAAGAAAACAACAAAAACATTGGATCATACATCATAACATTAAAACGAAGTCAGCTACTGCATATTAAGCAATAATTATATGAAAAGACCAAAACAGAAGTCAAGTTAGGTTTCATTCAGAAGCAACAATACTGTTCATACCTGGACACTGGCAGCATTATGCTATCAAATTGAGGGTTTGAAAAACTGGGCTGATAACATTCTACTATACAAATGAACCAAAACACCTAAAACCGTAAGATATTTACATAAACTAGCTGTTACAGAAGAAATCTTCCAGATCTCTTGATTCTCATTCATTTACACTCAAATACAAATCAAAATTATTATTTTTCCGCTTTTCGCTGCTCCCGGTAGGGGAAGCGTAGTGGTTAAATACAGGGCTAATAATGTAAAGGACATAAAGGAAGTTCAAACCTCACAACTGCTAGGTTGTCAGCTGTTGGACCCTTGAGCAAGGCCTTAAACCTCAATTGCTCAGACTGTACTGTAAGGAATATAATGCACCTACTAATGTAAATGTACACTTTGCTGTTTATATATCCTAGTGGCTAGGTACTTCTAAAACAAATCAATGTCTCAAATGAACCTGGTTGTTTTGGGGCTGAGCGAAGAATCCTTACAGACAAATATGCAAGCCACCATACTACCTTAAAAATCTATCGATAAATTATATCAATTAAGCATAAATGAGCAACTGAAAACTCAATTTAGGTTTTTATTTACAATATATGCTACTCGGGCTTAAAAATAAATTTTTATAGTTTCATTTACTTTACAGCTAAAAGTAATCTAAATAGGGCAGTCTGTTAGGTGTTTGTACTTGACCTAGATACATAATAGTTTGACCTTGGTAATTTGACCTTCATTTTTCTACTTTAATTAATAATAGCACATTTCTCAGGGGCAAACAAGCCATTATCAATCTGGTCTTTCAGATATGACAACTGGGTGGAATTAGTCATTGTAATGTGTGTACATGTATAATGTATTTAACCCTGAAAAAAATGACAGTGGCAGTGAAATCCTTTTATACTTGAAAAAAAATGCAATAACGCCACCTGCTGTTCAATGCACTGCTGTAAAGGCATCCACACTGTTGTGGCTCGAAATCTGTTTACTGTCCACTGGACAATATTGTTTCAAAATTGCTTTAACGTTTTAAAAGTTGCTTGTATTTAACATTACAAGGCAAGGTAAACCTAGGTCTAATAAATCCAGTGAGACCAAACTCAAAAACGGCATCACACCAAAGCATCACTCACTCATATGATATTTGAATCAACTAAAAGATGTAATGACACCCTCTACACGATATTATAAAAACCCATGATGTGACATGATTCACAATACTGGGTTCATTAAATGATTTCTTAACATTAAATTTAAATTGTTTTTAACTTTTTACCTTTACCTTAGATTACCTTTATTAGTTCGCGCAAGACGAATACCAAAACAAATACTAGATTTACCTTTGTGTTGGGAACCGCACTAGTACTACATGTTGTATAAAGTGAATTTTAATTCCTCATGAAAGATCATTGATTCAAAAGAATTGTTGTTCATTCTGAACAGTTACAACCCCAACACAAAGTTAGCTCTAACCTAAAATAAAAAGCATTTCTTAAAATTTCCTCTAGATGGAGGTGCCACTATGGTAGCGTAATGCAAATGAAACAGTTCGTGTCCCATACAATTGGCATTTACCTTTTGATGCATGAGATTAAAAATAATAACGAAAAAACTACATCAGGTTTTACTTACCCAGATCCATGATGCACCACTACTGCAGCAAGATCATACAGGCAATTCTCAGACGAACTGCTCTCAGACTGGAAAACACACACAGATTAAATCAAACTGCACTGTGCTGTCATGACTCAAAAGCAAGCACACATCTCACCTCCAGCAAATAGTTCTTCATGTCAAGGCCTTGTAATGGGAACTCCACATAGGTATCAACTTTATTTCTTAAAAAAGCTGTCCAGTGGAATCGCTTCAGGTGCAAACACAAAACCTGCATTTCAATGAACAGGAAAAATGAAAATGTGTCTTATGTGGGATTAAAACACCAAAATAAAAAAATGCTGACATAATATCAGGTTTACTTTAGGCAGTTTTTGAATCCAGAATTTCTTGGTAGATTTTTGCCGCTTTTTACACTTGTGACACATGTAGAGCTCGGTTTCATCAAGCTCTTCTAGATCAGTGAAACTAGAAAGGCAGTCTGCAAGAAATATACACAAACGCACAGGTCTTACAAAAATGATTAGCAAAATGCTAACACATTAAGCACCACACATTAAGTGGGATAGGGGTTGATGCAATTACTTCCAACAATGCAGTTTATTAGATGTATAAACAACACACATACACAGACATACAGATAAATACAGACAGAACCAGCATATCTTTCAAAACAAAATACTACAAAAATAGGAACACTATCCAAAAAGGTAAAAACCTTTCACACATTATTTACAAAGAGCTACTTACCTTTCAGAGTGCACGTTGGCCCTGGTTCTTGGTCCTTTGTCCGTTTTACTCTAAACTGGCTGGGAATGTCCAATGAAAGATCTGAAGAAGGGGCACTTTAGTCATGAATAGCTCTGAGGTTCATTCAGGAATAAAAAGAACTAAAAAAAAAACAGCTTACCTAGAAATGGGTCAAACTTCTTCGACTCAGTGTCACATATCAAGCAATTGACTTCATTTTGCAGAATACCACCAAACACAGAAGTGACCATTGTGGGGGGTCCATTACTAAAGAAACCACAAAAAGATGTATTGTATTTACATACAAATGAAATATATGAGAGCTTTGGTAAAGTAGCTATCAAGCATTCAGTAACATGGCGAAAATGGTCATTAAACATATATGGACTCAAACTGGAATGTCAGTGTGGTTGTTGATTACCGAGCTGTGCCATCTTAACCCACACAAGGTGGATCTTTGTATACCAGATCTTAGCAGGCAAAAAAAATAATCGAAGAAGCATGGCTTGTAAACATGTATAGGTCATTAAATATTTATTTTAATACAGAAAACAAGTAAAATAGTACCTATATATAATTAGCAATTATCACTGCAGCAAAGCAGTAAAGTTTATGTATCTCAGATCTCTACAGGCACAACCACAGAAAAAGCTAAGCCTTTAAAAAGTCTGAGAAACTTTATTTTGCACTATAGCGTAACTCCTAGAGTCATATGGGCAGACAAAAGGGCCTAAAGTAGTGCAGAAGATTGAGGTGGACATGAGATGGATATTGGAGGGTATTTTAAGTGTTGGCAGGTCTTACATGCTGCATTTGCCATCAAAGTTAAGCTTCGGACTGTCTGGAGATGAAGTGCAACTGGGCACTCCGTTCTCACTGCCCTGTAGCTCCCTGTGAAGATGGTCGAGCAGATACCTCAAAAACTCATGAGCATCCTGCTGCTGGTAGCCCCTGCAAAATGAACAGAATGTTTAAAGATTCAGAGGATTAAATGAGATCATTCTGTTCATGTTAGACAAATGCAATGTCAAATAAAACATTTTACAAAACAATCAGAATAATTTTTAGAATAAAGAATTAATTAGTTTTTCTTGTGGCAAAAACAATATAATGAGAAACTATTCAAACGGTACAAAAGTTGAGTCTGTGTATCTCAGATCTCTGCAGGCACAGCCATAAAAATAGCTAAGCATTTACACAGTCTGAGAAATTTTATTTTGCACTATAGCGTAACTCCTAGAGTCACAGGGGCAGACAAAGGAGCCTAAAGTAGTGCCTGATCGTTGAACTGGTGATCGTCCGATGTAGCCTTACAGCCTTACCTGAAACTTGGCATTATTTTCCAGATGACATAGAACAAAGCATCAGGGCTAAATGCAGTTGAACTTCCCTGCCAAAGGGAACAAAGGGTTTTCCTGAGCTCTTCTACCAAGGACCTAGCAAAACAAATTTCTGTTTAGCATGTAACATCCTACCCCAGGAACTGGGAAAAACGGACGATAAACGAATAGATGTATGTGTAGCTTTCTACACACAAACAGAAAAATATTTATATATTACATTTTATTATTTAAATATGTGTCTGTGTGTTTGTGTGTATATATATATATACACATACACACATTAGTGGTGGGACTCATTTAAAAATTTTAATCGAGT
>JAOTRQ010000006.1:1434220-1445616 GCA_028565875.1 Hoplisoma paleatum | reverse complement strand
ATCATTCTGTAAGTTTTCCTCTTTGTATCTTTATCCTTTTCAAAATGATCCCATATTTTACATCCTTCCACACATGAAATAAATTCCTGTCACGTTTTATTCTTGTGGTGTTTAATGGTGGTTGGCAATAATCTGAGGGTGTGCACTACCGCCACTTACTGGTATGGAGTGTCACTCTTCCTTTGTGACGCCGTTCAAATTAAACGGCGAGACGAGACGCAGCGTTTTTCTTTTCTGCGACTAATCGACCAATGGAATTTGTCCGACTAGTATTTTTTTGGTTTGGTCGACCAACGATTAATCGATTAATCGCGGTCAGCCCTAGTCACATCCCCAAAAAACATTAATGGGTTGTACATTCATGCTATGATTTTCCTTCTGGAACATATCTAAAGCGATTCAAACAAAGCTTTATCAAGCCAAAATCTTTGAGTTGCCACGCTATCTTACTGTCTACATAGAAAGTAGAATCATCTCCCCTTAAATCACTGCCTTAAGGTTGATTTTATATTTTTGCATTGATTTGTCACAAGGCAATACCATTGCCTCAGCGCCATCATTGTCCATTTATAGTCCTGTTTCGAGGTTGGATAAGCAGAGCGAAGTAATTCACCGCTACAACGCTTGGGGGGAATTAAGATTCTGTGGGTTTCATTGCCTTTGTCTCTTTAATCTCTGGGTTTAATGTTGAGCGAGAAAGGTCGTTGTAGATTTTAGCTGATCAAAATAAGATTAGTTGTCTATGGATGGAATTCTATTTTATTTTCATTCAATCGTTTCTGTGACCATGTATGATTGTGTTCTTTCTACATTGTAATGCTGTGTTGTGGATGTATATTTTTTTCCATATTAACAGTGATCCATGTGGATGTGGAGAGTAACCAGGCCAGGCGCCGCGTGCTTAGAGCAGTACTGGAAGGCAGAAACACAAAGCTAGAGAAGTACATTATACAATATATTGCATAATACATTAAACTATATTCTAATTCTATCTATCCATTCTTCCACACTTTTTTCTTTTAATTTGAATCAATCGGATTATAATTAGATAATACTGAGGCTTTGTTTCTTTATCTTAACCCGAACTTCTATTTATGGACTCATTGATTTTGTTTTAGCATCACTTTCACTATTGTAAGTGACCCACCTGAGGAGGAGGAGCAGGAGAAGGAGTGTGAAGATGTGGGTGTTGCATATCTCCGGATTCCTGACATTCTGAAGAAGCATCGAGACATGACAGATATAAGTCTTGACAGTTAGTATTTGCTTTGATAGAAAACAGTTTTTATACATTTCAGGTGCAACATGCATATACACACTTAATGGTTGAGGTACATATAACAATATACACACTTAATGGTTGTTGCTAAGGGTAGCGTAGTGGATAGAGCTTTTGGTTATCAACCCAAGATTAGTAATTCAAATCCAGACATTATCAGCATTTAACAGATGCCCCTTTGCACATAGTGACTACTGTAGAAGGCTTTAACAACTATTTCCTGGTCCATGTTATGGTGGGTGTGAATTTTCTGCATGAGATTCCTGGGCGCACTGCAGTAACACCCCAGAATGAATGGAAATTCATTGCTGGAACTCGTCTCCAAAAAAGTTGTCCTCTATGTGTGCACTGCATGATTTGTGGTGGCAGGGATTTAAATAGGTTAAAAATTCAATTAACACAAAAAAAATATTCATTGTAATTGCATGTCCAGTTATACTTTATGGGTAGTCCAATTCAACTGAGAATATTATTATAGCACTAGTTTGAGTTTCTCCCTGTACAGATAAGTCTATCATTCTACAGAACATTTTATCTGGTTAATTAATTTCACATGCCTTAATTAATTTCATATGCCTTTATTTTTCTATTGTGTGTATGTGTGTAGTTGTGGATGTACAGGACAGCAGTGAAGTGGTGGGGAGTTTACGGGTGACTGTAGAAGCTCTGGAGGCACTGAGATCTATTATGGAGGATCCAGACCATGATCACTCTAAGCTGCATGTGTTAAATAAGTGAAAACGGAGGGTTTTGTAAATTTTTTGTCATTATTTCTATAATGTCCCTAAATGTTTCATGTTTTTAGTTTATATATATATTTTGACTAACACAAACACTTCAGTGGTACAAAAGCTGCTAATCAATTCTACTTGTTTTCTTATCATGAAACAATATTTTAGTAAGTAAACCCCTGACCTCTGTTTAACATCATTTACTATATTGTATAAAAGTCAACATATTAAATTGCACACATTTCATTTGCTTTTCAACAGTTCATTTCCATTGCAATTCACTTATCCTACCCATGTCTAACCCCATCTGACATGTGTGCATCTTTTTTACTTGTATGGGGTGAGTTTAGCTGTCATGTACACAGAGGTGTGTTTCGAAACCCATAAACGAGCCATACCTTTAACAGATTTATACTAACAATTTCAATACTACTGCATTCACTTTTTCAGCAGACACTATCAACGTCATACAGTATCGTGAGAGTCTATATTGTTTATTCAATTGAGGATTAAGGACTGCGCTCAAGGCTTAATAGCGGCATCCCTGGTAGTCAATTATCAGACTTGACTATCCTTGTACCTGTTAATTATGTTTAAGTTCAGTATGTACAGGACTGTTGAACTATTATATATTGCTCAGTGTTATTTGGTCATATTATTTATGCTAATAATATTAACAAAACTACAATGTAACATTTTGTGAAATAGCTTTGCTCTTGTACATGTGTACAAATTCTATATTGATGTTCATGTTTTATATTTGTAATTAGTTTTCCTTACTCCATGTTACATTCCATTCCACTATATCAGTAGTAGCTAATTTACTATTTAATATTGCTATAATTTTGTAGTCACGTTTGTATTTGAAATAACTGCTATTTCCTACAGTCTAATTTGACATGTTACTTAGTCTATGTAAAGATTCATCCACACTAAAGGTAAGTCGATACTTGTAGGGAAAGTTTATATTTGTACATAATCGTGAGTTGACTGGTTCCAGAACTGTTAATAGGTATACACAACATTAATGGTAACATTATACGTAGTACTGTTACATATTACGGGTCATGTAATGTGTTCGCACATTTGGTTGATATGTGCATCTTCTGTTAATCCTGTAACGAAGTTCCAGAGTTTCTGGAGAAAATTTCTGTTAAAATCTGTATTTCATTATTTAGGAGTCAGGTGCTGGAAAATAATGCCAATTTTGGAAGCATGTAAATATTTTTTAGCTTGCTGGGGGAAAATATCAATGAATATGACTTGGATTTAAATGAATGGAAATACAGTTTAGTCTCCAAAAGCAGCTTTTTGTTTTTTAAACCATTAACGGCACAGGTATTAAAATTATAAACAAAATAATTGTTCATATGTGCCTTTTAGTCCAAAAATTGTGTTCATCTGCATAATCCATCTGCATAATCCTTTCAAACAGTAAAATAATAAAAGCATGTCTGACAAATACTCTTCAATGAATAATTTGATGTTTTTAATTCTAGCTTTTAAAGTACAATATTTTTAACACGAGTATGTTGGTTCTAAAGTCCTTACTGCTGATTGTGATATGTTGCTGATGTCGAGCATATTAATAACTACACTTAATGAAAAGCCTGTTAAGTCTTATTAGCTGCTGAGTGCCACACGGCTGTGTTTATATTAAAGATGTGGAATGGAATCTAACTGAATTTAATGGGATTTAACCCATCTCTTTAAAATGCTAATTCCCATTTTCATGCTCATTGCCTCACAGCATACTTACGTTCTCTCCATTGAGTGCTCTAGCAGCTGCACTTCTGTTCTTCTGTTTTCAGATTTTATGCGTCGTTTAAACCTCGTTTTTAACCGTTTTGTTAAAATGCTAAGATTCATTTTTTGAGAATAAGTAAGTTTTATATCAATTTTAATTTAGCCCTTTCATATTAACTGTTTGTCTGTACAGCTTCTTGCCCGTGTCTGATACCGACAGGCATCATTATTGGCATGCTTGTAAAGTTCTTATGTAAAATAAAAGCGGTGATTTGTGACACATTAAATCATGTTATTCCACTGGATCTTGCTTAGCAAAGCCTATTAGCTCATAGCTTTCAAAATAAACTCCTCTAAATCAAGATTTGATCCAGTGACTATTCTAGCCACGAGCAGTTTCTTGGTATTAATGTATTTAAGGTGTTGCCCCTGTATTGCCCTCGAGCAAAGCACTTAACCCTCTCTGCTCTAGTTGGTCCACACAATGGTTAATCCTGCACTCTGACCCCAGGTTCCAAACAAGCTGGTATGCGTTTAAAGAATTTAATGCGTAGCACACATAAAGCATGTACATATGTACTCATGCCCGAGGTTAGTTTTCTTTAAATTATCCTTATTATATGCAGAAGGTTCTAGAAATCCAATGTCAGGTTTGAAAACAATCATGATCTTTTATTGCTCAATTTACACTTAAATAACACCAAGAATGCAATTGTTGCCGCGGTTTAAATGCAACTTAAGGTAAATTAACCCTCAGCTGGTTTTGTATTCCAAGATGTTTAAAATATTTAAATATCTATTGCTTTAGCCAATTTATTCATTTTAAATGACCAAACTCATTAGTGTAGGCTGGCAGCTGTATGATCATGGTATTTAATGGATTTCCTCCTGCTGGGTAGCAGGTCTGTCAGTCTAACTGATCCACGATATCGACTGACATGGTCTGTGAGCTCTTTATGTGTTTAGTCTAACCTCATCATTAGCTCTGCTCGGGCTCTGATCAATAATATTGACTACTGCTAGCTAGCACTGCCACCGAGATGTTCTACTCCACCTTGCATGCATTCAAATGACCCTTCCACTTTAAAAGAAAGGCAGATAAAGGGACATGAAGATATGTCCCAAGTGATCTTATTAGGCATTCAGAGTTAAGACATGGGGCGGGTCATGTTGTCATGTGCAGATGATTGGAGCACAGCCCTTTGACAGCTGTGACAGGCGGGTGGGTGGCCACACGGCCCCCTCTCCTCTTTTGGCCCATCTGTCATTTTACACTCTGTGTTCTTGCCATTGAGAGGTAACTGTACAGCGCTAGTCCTCAATTAGCTACAAGAAGGAAATGTCACTTTTTTGACACGGATAACCCTAGATCCCAAATGAGCAGGGATCACAAATCTTGATTCATTTAACCTTTAACCTACTTGTAAACATCTTTCTTCTTATCTAAAGTTTGAAAAATGTAAACTTTCCTAACTCATGTGGAAGTGTGGTATGCTTTAAATAGCACTGGAACTGGTCAGGACATCTTTTTAGACTTTTGTGCATCACTAATGGTCTCATTTAAAACACTGACACGTGCCTACATGGACAGTATGGGAGTGCTTTACATGTTTTTGCAGTTGACAGGCTCATTGTGAGCACTGGTGCATGATGTTTGCTTTTCACTCCTCTGTCTCCCTATTCAATCACCTCTGACCTCAGACCTGTATTTACCGCCCGCCCGCCCTAGTTTTGAGTGACTGGTGTTAGTGCTGCACTCATTTATGTGTGACTGGATGGAGCTTGGGCCTGTCTGCTGCTTTTATTAAACCATGTGTATTAAACCGGTAGGTACCACCACACCATCGACCTGTCATCCACATGATCAGGGGTGCATGAAGACGTGACCTAACTCACGTCTAGTATATTAGAATATAGGCTGATTTTTACTCTTGCTTCAAGTGAAAAGTATTTTTTGCTTTAAAAAGTATGCTTAATGTACTACTTAAATATTAGTTATGCTGATTGCCAGCAAAACATAGTGTTACAGCTTCAACTAATAGTGTTGGTACGAGACAAAGTTATGTCTTACATTCGTGTTTAAGGCTAAAAATGTGATTTAACTCTAAAATTATAAAGCTGGTGGGGACTTGTTTTTCTTTATTATGTACCTATAGGACAATTGTGTGTCCTCAGTAAACATGACTGCATGTTTTTGAACTGTGGGAGGAAACTGTGGGCATCCAGAAGAAACCAATATGAATCAAAGCTAAGACTATTCTGTGAAGCCAACTACATACTAGAAATGAATATGATCACATCTTAGTCTACGTACTATTATTATTAAGCAGTAGTTAGCTGGCTTGTCCAAACATCTAGATGCCCTGTTTCCTCCAGCAGTTCAAAAACATTCAACACCCAGGCAAAAATTTATGTAATTTTACAGTCAAACTATAAAGTGGCCAAATTACCAGGGAAGTTCATAGTAGAACTGAATATTTCTCCATTTGAGAATGATTTTTTTTCTCTCCCACAGTTGAACATTGCAAAGTTTTCATTGCCCGTGTCCACATGGGCTTCTTCTGGGATCACTAGCTTTCCACCACAATCCAAAGACATGCCACCAGGCCAGTTGGAGATGCTGAATTGTCCTGTAGCGTCCTAACACAATAACCTCATTGCACCGAAAGTACCCGGTTGGTACACTTCGAAACGACCAAAAAATACAATGTAAACCGATGCACACACTGTACGCACTGACCCGACGCCATTATACCTGCGTAACAGAAAAGGCGGGACAATAGGTTAATAGCGGCCATCAAATAAACAAGATGTGGAGGCGACTACTTCATATAAATGTTATAAAACAATCATTATATAAACAAAAACGGGCGACAGAACCGTGATCAAATGTTAGTCCGTCATGTCCTCGAAGTGTAGTGTTTAATTTGAGACAGCACTTACTTATGCTTACTATAAGTGTTCCGTGCACACTAGAGTAAATCACGCAGGGTTTGGGATGGACCTCTGGATACCAAGGAACTACATAGTAGAGGACGAAGAATACAAATCATATTTTTGTGATGTTAAAATGCCGATAAACAAGCAAACTGGAAATAATTGGCTGTTATTAGGTTTACACAAACTGCTTTCTTATCCACTCAATCGGCTCTTTTTTTGCACAGGGTGATATCCGGAATCACACCAGTAGGTGGCATCTGGACCTTGCGATTCTGAAGCGCAACATTCTCTTCACGACTCGATGAGTCTGAGGTGTTAAAGCGGTTGATTTGTCCGTCATAGGGCGCAGTGTAATCTCTTAACCTCTTGCCCAGTCATCTTTCCTCCTCTGTGTGTCAGCCCTGTTACCTGCCCTGATATACCATAATAATTAGCTAAATAGATCACTACCGGCGCCTTTAGCTTAGCCTGGCCTTTATTTTTAAATCGTCTCTTTGCGTGACAGCTTTGACATTCCTCTGGTTAAGTGAGTGGCTCTTGGGTCGTGGGCTTCTGACCTTGTGTTTAGCTTGGCTCTGTATTAACAGCACTTTAATGTATGCACAGCATGTCACTTTCAAAATTACACCTTTCATTCAGGTCTGTCGTGCTCTGTTTCACTGTTAAAGTTTCACAGCGCTAAGCTACTGTACAGGTAGTGGGTAAAAGATTGACTGACTTGGTTCCATGTGAAATCTTTCCTAGAGCACGGCCATTTTAGCATGGTGGCACAATTAGCTTATTGCGATACGATGCTACCCAGCTAACAAGTTACGTTCCACAAACTTTCACTAACGTTATTCAAAGTTCTTCTAATGTTATGAACAAATGTTCTGTAAACGTTACGTTACCTTGATAAACTGTGTGTCTGTGTTTGTATAATAAATGTTTATTTAAGTTTAACTTTATATAACGTTCTTCTGACTAAACTAATTATAAGTAGCACTGAATGAAAGTTCTATGTTCTAAGAAGACATTTTTTTTTTACATTTTCATAACTGTAAGGAAAAAACGCTCTGAGAACGTTAGGAAAATTGGACAAAATAACGTTCCCACAACAATAATGAAACGTTTTAGGATGATCATTACGCTTATTAGGATGAACGTTATTTTTTTAGCTGTTATAAGCTTTAGGCCTATTTCATATCGCTGAGCATTGACGAAAATCAATTAGGAAATGTTGCCACAACTTTCACTAATTTTATGTTAAGTTCTCACTATAACATACAATGTCCACAGAACGTTTTATAAGACCTTGATCAAATTGTAACAATGTTAGTTTCAAATGTTTCAGTGTAATGTTATATGAATACTCTTCTAACTTTTATAAACTAAAGATAAAAAAAATGGGATCATTAACGTTAAAGGAACATTCTAATAAAATTTCTACAGACCTTTTTCTATATCCAGAGAAAAACATTGTAATGTTCTTAGAATATTCCAATACAGCATTCCTAGATATTAAATTAAATGAAGTTTAGGTAATGCTCTTTAAATATTTAACTTGAATTTAAGAATGAAAATTCAAAACAAGTTCTGAGAATGTTAAGAAAACTGGACCAAATAATGTTTGTACAACCAAAACTAAAGTATTTAGGAACTTTCATAAAACCAAATTTTGTTAACTGAACTATAAACAGTATTTATTCATGGTTGCTGAAATGGTCCAGTAGTATTTAAAATGATTCAGAATTATTTATGACACTGACACTGTACACCGTAACTTTTTCTAAGCCTCCGAAAATCCATCCTAAGTTCAGTAATATGTTGTAAGCCTACTTTTGCTACTTTCTATTGAGAAAGCTTACACATTAAACAAAAAATGTTTAATGGCTTTTCTTAAGCAGGTGGTGAATCCTTGATCCTCAATCTTCACATAAAATGTCCAGAAAAATCTGCACTATCCACAATTGATATGCAGAATAAGAAACATTGTTTATAATGTCTGTAAAACATGCACAATGTTTTGAGTTACTAAAATACCCGCAAATGTTGTTTAAAAGTCTAACTCACCAGTGTTACTGACTAAAGCTCATTTCTTTAATCTATTATAATTATATTTAAATTCTAACATTCATCTAAATGAAAAATAGATCACATTGTATTGTGTTCT
The DNA here is from genome assembly GCA_028565875.1 of Hoplisoma paleatum. Lineage (NCBI taxonomy): Eukaryota > Metazoa > Chordata > Actinopteri > Siluriformes > Callichthyidae > Hoplisoma > Hoplisoma paleatum. Next base: position 1,436,768 of record JAOTRQ010000006.1, on the reverse strand, counting down.
ATAGTATACTTTAGTATTGTTTTTAGGAGCTCCCAAAGATATCCCTCACATTGATATTTACTACCTGTATCTGCTCGAAACAACCTTGTGCAATAAAACATTATCAACATATTTTATGTAATTATACTATTATTCATTCTGAAGATGTAAATTAAAAGTTTGAGTTGGTTTGAAAACCACCAGGTTTAAACAAATGCCCTCTATCTTTTTTCTATTAGCTTGTTTTCAATTGAGGATTTTGTTGTGACCTTCACTTTGCCCGTGACGCATCAGGACAGCTTCTTAGCACGGTGTTTAAGGATATTGATTCCTGCTAACATAAAAATACACTTATTGAGAGGGCGTTAAAAGCATTAGCATCTTCCTGATAGCACTTACAGTCCATAATGTCAGACCACTAAGTCATTGAGTGTTGAGCTTAAAAAGTGTGAAGCACTGTCTGTTAATCAATGCTTTTCTCACTCTATATCATTACTCACATCGTCCTCTCCTCACACACTCATTCACAATGTTCCTCTGACGATAACCTACTTAACACCCAATAACTGTTTTAAGAGGATCTTATTTGCTAAGAGAAATAGAATCAATAACAGTTGGCTACACTGAAAAAAAAACATTTAAATGTATTTATTTTGGATTGAGTGCTACATTTACACTTTTTAATCGTGAATTATTGAGCAGGGTCAGATGGTTTTTTTTGTTTCTTTGATGTACCATCATCTTTGTATCCCCATTAGATCATAGGTGTATGTGTCAAACCACATTTAAGTAATGCATTACCCTGTAACTGGGCTGTAGCAGAATGAATTTTCCAAGTCTCAGTATCAATACAGACTAGACAGTGAAGTGAGTGAATCTATCTCAATATTAATCTTTTTTCTCATTCTTCCAGAGAGAGGTGAACTCTGGCCCATTCAACCTCAAATTGCCCACTAGTTTTTTCTCTGGAGGAATTCCTACTGGCAATAATTTTCTAACCCAACCCGTGTTTAATCTGAGATGTATTTTTTCTGTGGTTGGTATGCGAACGTGTGTGTGATGTTAGTGGGAATGCTTTGCATTTTGTTGAACTGTAAAGTAAATCTTTAAATGTATTTAAAATAAAGCTTTATGCATTATCATAAATGGTGGCAGCAACAAAAACAAAATCCCATATTTTTCGAATCTGCCAGTTAAGACCCACATTACTAATTTGATGTTTACTGAAAATGAAATGTAATAAATATTCGTATATCCAGATAATTTTATAACCAGCAATTGTAATTCATGTCCTGTAATTAAACTCTATCCAGACAAATTTTGCTGATTTGATGGTGTATGACCTTGCACAATCTTTAAAATAGGTAAATACAAAACACAATGAAAATGAAATACACTAATATTTCAATACTAATCTAAATGTTATAATATTTGCATTTAATAAATGATGATGGTTTGAATAATTATTGAAGCTCCTATAGGAGGTGGAGTCTGTCATTATAGCATTGCTGTTACTACAGAGAGGCACAATACATAATACTTTATTTGGATAATCTTATTCATTTGAGCAAGTTACTGTTTTTTGTTTTATTTTACTGTTTCATTAAATAAGCAGATATTTTCTTCTTCTTTGAAATCTTAGAGTGCTTTGTGGTTACGTGAGTTCCCCGTGAATGAATGACTAATGGCTTAGTTTGTTGGAGTGTCTACAGTGTTTACATGGACGAATAAGTATTCCTTTTCACACCTTGGGATAATAAGTTGAATAAATTTAGGAGTCCAGTGCCCTCTGGATTAGACATTAGATGTCATTGGTAAGACAGGGTGTTCTGCATTGTTAGTGATTAATTGAAGTGAGCAGAAGTACACCTTGAGTAGTGTTTAATGCTCCAATGACCTTGAGCAAAGAAAAGGAAGCACATGGAAAATTACAGGACCAGTGTTTCAGAGGAGCACATAGCTTAAATGTAGTTGCAGCCGTACAATAAACATACTGACATTTCGAGTTACCCAACTTCTTTTGACGATCAAACAAACCTGATGTTGTTCCTTTGTCACTTGTATGATGCACTAAGCCTATGAAAATATTCGTAACATTTTTTTAAACAAATATAGTTTGTAATAAGAAATTATGTAGATTGTAGAAGTGTTTTTTTATTTAATATTGAATGTAATGCTATGTATGTCTATGCCTATTATGCTGAGATGAATATTGAGATTTTTATTTAGAGCATTAAAAAATCTACCAAAATTTACAATTATGCATTTAGACAAATACTGTTCATAGCACATTACAACTCTATATGCTAGAGTACAAGTCAAGACATAATACTTTAAACTAGTATGTGAGATATTTCATTGTAAAAACTATTAAACATCTATTATCTTTTTTTAACCACCGCTTATTTGGCAATCCCAGTGGAACACAGACTGGTCGAATACAATAAACACTGGAACAAAAACAGATCTGTTGCAGGGTGTACATACACTCTCTCTCTCTCTCTCTCTCTCTCTCTCTCTCTCTCTCTCTCTCACACACACACACACACACACACACACACTCTCTCTC
>JAOTRQ010000006.1:1416500-1428744 GCA_028565875.1 Hoplisoma paleatum | reverse complement strand
ACGTCCTGGTGAACACAGACACAATGGAGGTGAAACTGATCGACTTTGGCTGTGGGGACTTCCACAAGGAAACAGCGAATATAATATTAGGTCACAAGCATATAGGATTCAAACCAAACATAATGTTATAATAAACAAATTGTTCAGGACTCGTGAACTCGTGTAAGTACAATCTTTAAAAAAACTTTTATCATAACATAATAAATATCATGTAGCATTTTTGCAGATAAAAGTATTTACACCGGACAAAGCCAAATTGTGTATTTATTATTTATATTTGGTATTTTACCATTTAACTTTAGTATTTTGACATTATTTTATTGTATCTACAGGAATTGTGACAGAACAGTGCAAATTAAGAAAAATAAAAATAATTTAATAATTTCAGCATGCTAATAAAAATGAGTTTCTTTGCAATGTGAGCTCATGCGGTTCCAAATGGCTTGATAACATGCTTGACTGGACCCTGGATCTCTGGGCTGCTCCACTGAGGGTCAGGTTTGTCTTTCCACAGTGACGATTGATGACCTGTAGCTTTTGTGAAGTGAAGTGGTCAACATGCTTTTCACCAGCTCTTTGTAATGGGAGGCGCTGTGCAGAGCTTCATTGAATAGTTAGTTTACCATTACCTCAACCCATTAGCCTGGCAGCCTGGACAACAATTAGCTGACTTTAAGATATCTTAACAAAAATGAAACTCTTCCAAATTAAAATAGCAGGATAATTTATAAATAACACATTTAATTTTCCATTCAAATCTGAATGAATGGATTATACTGAATTATTTAGATTGCTTAGAAATCAAATGTTCAATAAAGTACTAGATGCGATGCAATGTTAAGCACATGCGTGGAACATAAATTACTCTGTGTTTCCATAACAACAAGAAGCATATGAGCCTCTTAAATCATCAGTCTCAGTTAAACATTCTTCAAACGCCCTTATTAAACAAAAAGTGAGAAAAAGCACTTATATTACATTATTCCACTTTCAAAATATAACAAAGAAGTAACAAATGCAGTTAGATGATGCAATAATATAACCAAATGTCATTAATTTTCATGACTGCTAGAGAATGTACAAATATGGTAGGCGGATTGACTGCTGGCAATGTAAATGAAACTTAATTTAGCAATGAAGCATAGTGGAGCAGAGTATGGAGGGACAAAGAAATCAGGGCTGAGCATGTGTTGTTTTCTTCATCTCCTAGACAGCTCAAGATGGGCAAGAGCTTAGCCATCCAGCATGAGAATAAGCCTAAACTCAACAAAAACAGAAGAATAAGTCTGTCTTTTACTGCCAGAGTACAAGCACTGATAAAATTTGTTGGATTTCAGAAAGCAGAGCAGTTATCTCAACCGACTAACTAGAATCTTTAACCCTTTTTAAAAGCCTGATCTTTTCAAACAAGGCATAGTCAATTCTTCATGCTAGGGGTTGCCCAGTCAAGGAGTAACAGAATTTAAATTCAAATTTAAAGAGTTTAGAATTCCAGCACTGATGTACTAGTGGAGTACTCAAATATAGTAATGGCTGTGATTGAGAGCAAAGTACAGCTCTGTAAAAAACTATTCAGAACTGATACATCTTCCAATGGTATTTTAATATTTAATAGCAAAAAGTACAAATAATTTTGGACTGTAGCACCATTTGTAGGAAAAGTTTTGTGCTTGGGTTTTCAAGATGCACAATATTAAAGCAGCACAAGAGTAGCATTTATTAATCACTCTGCTCGATTAACATTGGTGCAAAGGAAAACTCTTCTTTAGGCCTTCATGCTTAAACTTTGCTTCATTCCCATGACAGTTGAATGGAACAGCAGGAGGAGCAGTGATATTCAGCTTTCCTGACCTATGTGTCTGCTAGCCGACCTCTTTGGTGACACATCCAAACACAATACAACCACACAGCCTGATCATGACAGGCAAACACTGGAGCCATCTAATAATTTAGAAATGCACACCCAGCTGGACACATGGTTGTTTTCGTGGACGATTTTCTATTTTGTTTTGGCATGCTACATGTTTTCTTTGTGTATTGTGTAGCAGTTATTTATGGCCAAATCAATAATTTTGCGTTTGCTAATTTGTAACTGCTAGCAAAAGTATTTGGAAAATTGTTACTAAGAAATAAATGCAATATTTTCTATTACATGAACCCCATGAAATGGTTTTAGTAAGTATCCATGGCAAATGGTGTGATAATTGAGAGTTAGACAGAGTTTGAAATATTTTTGCACACCCTCCCCTGTGCCTGTTTGAACTGAGCTGAAACAGATTTTCTCTTTTTTATAACCAATGTGAAACACAAACGCAGCTCATTCTGCCTCACTTCTTCTTTAGAGAGCATATGGCAAAGCGAGAGTGCAACAGTTGGTTAAATGAAGGGCTACAGGCTCGTACAATAGAAAGCCCAGACATCACTGGCATTCCAAATAAGAGGCAGACACAGCCTCTTTTATTGGCCCAATATGTTGGTGCTTTTCCTTGGAGAGCTGCTTTTGTTCCCATATCCTGCAGCATTCAGAGGCATGTTCTCAAATGTTTTACACCTCATATAGCACTTTGTATTTGTCAGGCACACTTTGACACAGATGTAAGTGATGTTACTCTTTTGAAAGTGTCCAGTACAACAGAGAAGCTTATTTTGGTCGATCCAAAGAACTCTCAATGTGAACAAGTGAGGGCTGATTTGAATTAGGTGGGTTTTGTCCCACATGAATTTATATGGTAAAGTTTGAAACTAGGAAAATCTAGATGGGGATCTGAATAAAAGCCTTGTCCTTACTGAGCTTTTGGTCACACTGGTTTTACCTATAGGCTTTTTATTTCTACTACCAAACAATACGTTTTATTAAAACATTTTGTGTTTACAGTTGGTTATAAAATATTCAGTAACTAGCATCTATAATGTTTGTTTGATTATGAAAATAATATTGCTAAATGTATCAATCAGTTAATATTTTATCAATATCTATTATACTGTGCAGGGAATAATTTTTATTAACACTGCATTTAAGTCATAAAGCACAAAGAGTTGGCTGCAGACCACATCAAACTTTACTTTGAGGGTAATGTGCAAGTCAAAACAATGTAACAAAACAATATGTAAGAGTGTTACTAGGATTTTGGATATACCATAATCCCTGGAAGACGCAAAGGTTTATGGAGTCTTAAAAATAACCTAGATTCCTAAAACCAGGCCTTAGCAGAGTTGTAAGGGGTCCCAAATACTATAACACCTTATCATAGTAAATCTGATGACTAGAGCTTGCAAACTGAATTAACAAATGTTTGTTGGTTGTTGTTTATTGAAACCAACAGCACAACTATTCATGCAAAACTTTCTTTTGTCTGTAGATATTACATATTATGCACCGTGCACATAGATCATAAGCAATTAAAACCATATCCTCTAGTAATTTATTTGGTGGTGGTCTGGAGGGGGTTTGCCAGGGAGTGGTACCAGGGAGAAAAAATATGCAAAACATTTATTATTTACGTAACAAAACCACAGAAGTAAAAACGACTCATTTTTTCTGACAGCAAAATTTTTTAAATAATTAAATAAAAAACAAAAAACAGGCGGGTGGATTTGATTTAAACAAAAACAAGCAAAAAGTGATTTTAGCAAAATATGTCTTGTTTAACTAAAATGTTATACATGCTATTCAATCTAGGTTGAAATGATGTGACCAGAATTTTTGGTAATCTAGGTATATAATATATATAGAATATAGGTATATATAGAAGTTTTTTTGGCAGAGAACGTCAAAATAATGTCCCGGTTTTCTGCCATAGTTTGTAGTACCCAATAAAATACCAATAAGGACATGTAATTGATGGCATAAACAGAAAATAAAAAAAATAATGATGCTAAAAACAAATGCTTGGAAAATCCACTGAGCACAAAATATGTTCTTGTTGACTACACGATTACATAAATTATAAAACAGCTTGAATTTTATTTCTGCTTGAAGTAACATGCTGCATCTGAACAGCTTTTCTGTGTTAACTTTGCAGATACTGAATGATCGCATAGATACCGAGCCACTACATTGTACATATACATATTATATAATATATAAAACTAGATATATATATATAAAAATCCAGACATTACTCCACATCATCAATATTATAAAAAGGTGATTTACAAATACAAACAGTTATAGACCAATATGAAATAAATGTAAATGTACTAAGACTAGAAAGGCCTTTTAACCTTATGTAGGAGTTAATTGAAATGTCCGTTCTCTGACCCCAAACCTGCTGTCATATGGAATTCTCTTGTCTATATTAGAGAACAGGAGTTGTCATCTGTCCATATACAATGTGTCTAAGGAAGCCTGAGCTAACACAAAGACCTTTAGATAAGGTAAAGATAGCTTTAATGTGATGGTCTGTGACCAAGCCATTTTGAAGCTGGAGCTGAAAGGAATGTTTCGGAGTTCTGAAAAGCGTCTCTCAGCAGCTGATTACTCGAACCAGAGGTCTGAGGTTTGTTTCGAGGTTAAGGTAGGTTTACAATGGGATCACTGACGATACTTTTAAGCCAACAATATGTGTGTTTGTATTCAAAACTCTCGTAACCTTTTTTGCCTTAAGGGGTAAATTGAGGCTGAGGTGAATCAGGTTACTCAGTACGTTCTCACTAGTCAGTCCCTGTGACCCACAGTCTATTACTGAAGTGTTGTTTGTAAATGAGACGAATCCTGCCGTTTAAAAAGTCATTTGAACCTTGGACTTTAAAGCAAGTTTAAAGAGCGGTGTTTTAAAGTACAGTGATGATAAATGTTTTGACAGATTCCATATTCTTTACAAACAAGTTCTCTTCACTGAGATAAATTTAGGCTTAAATTACACAAACGATATGGATTTAATAATGGGTTTTAGATTTTTTCTAAAATCGCCCCCAAAACCTTCCATGAAATGAGATTATTCATTTGGTAATGAATTTAACCTTAACTTCAGGTTACCATGGAATGGCTTTCTGATTCCTCATTGTTAATTTTACAATTAACCTTATACAATTATAATAAATCAATATCTGTATTGGAAACCAAAAGACTGGGAGAAAATGTGTGGGTCAGCTGTAAAACAGGGGAAAAACGCTGCTATTTAGTATAAAGACAGTGCAAGAAAACCAGAGAACCTACAAACTACACAGAAAGGATCGCCTATCCAGTAATCAAACCCTGGAGTTCTTGCTGTAGTGCTAGCCACCATGCCCCCTTATACACAGACACACACTAAATAAATACATTATTAAAAGATGATAAACATTTTGATTACGGAATATCTACATATGTCATTACATTCTATTCAATTTTCATTACATCTTTAGCAAAACGATTGCACTCGACATGACATTCAGTATTTTAGAACCACGAAACAGCTCACTTTACACAACTCAGTTTCATGCAGTTAATCTTCTTGTGATCACAGAGATGTCTACACCGCATAATCAATCACTGACTAGTGCCACACAGTACACAATCATTCAATTGCTTACACAGAGAAGATCATCAGAAAATCCTGCTGTCTTTTAGACATTCAAGAACTGACAATACTTGCCTTATTTGCTTGAATTGCCTCAGTAATGATTTAGGGCAGAAATGTATTCTTAAACATGCAAGTATTTGTGAGGATGAGGAATGAAAGATTCTGCAGAACACTAGTACATTTATTATGCACAATATGTTAGTAGAATTTTTGAGAAACAGCGCCTTGTTGTCATGTCTGTAAAGGTAAAGATAAGTCTCATAAACAAATATTAACATATACGTGTTCAGTAGTACACTGTGCTGGAGCACAGCCTGGACAGAGAGGATGAAGGCCCCAATATTGAATGCATAACAATTAGGTAACAGCTCTACATACTAGGCTATGCGTGCACTTTTTTCCCCTCCAAGATTCTTATTTTAATCTTATAAGTAGATATTGGTGAGTATAACTAAAACTACATTGCTACTTCTAGCACATGGTAATCTCATTAGTGGTCATGACATGCAGATATTTGTCATACTGGCAAGCTAAAGCTTATCTAGAACATGTTGCGAATCAATTAGACAAATAAAAACAGATATATTATCAATTAGACAAATAAAAACAGATATATTATATATATTATTATATTATATATTATAAAACAGATATATTGTTCTTGTACAACAGTATACACTTTAGCATTTTGCAAACACCTTTAACCAAAGTGACTTCCAGTATTTAAAGCAAAAAGTAATGCTGTGTGAAACCAATCTGATATACATGCCAGTATTGGCAATACCAATACTGTTACCATTACTTTTTGATAATTAACAATTACATTACTTTCTGTCCCACATTCCACTGTACATCAGATTAATTTAACTAATGTGTGGGGGGACAGTGCACTCATGACAGGAAATAAATGTTGATAATTTAGTCAGGGTTTACAATATTACATTTACGTCAAAACTCTTTTATTCAAAGTGACTTTCAATATTCTCACACAATGCTATCTCTGCACTAAAAATGTTAAGAGGACCTTGCTCAGTGGCCTAACAGTGATGATCCTGGTCAGTTTTTTTAAGTGATGCAGTAGAGATTTGAAACTAGTAAAGATCTTAATACACATGGATCGATCAATGGTGTCGATCAAACATTGCTATCGATATTTAGATTGATACTCCCACCACTAGTCTACATTAGCAACCTAGCAGTAGTGAGGTTTGAACTGACGTCTTTTCAATTACAGGTTCTCTTCCCTAACCAATGACAGCTGACAACATTCTTATTCCTGAGTAAACAGTGTCATGTCACCTGTGTGCTAGTGCATGATTTATAGTCAACCTGTGTTATTTTAATCCATTAGAATTAGAAGTGTAATGCTTTGACTGTAGCTATAGATTAAATAGTTCGTTTGTAATGGGTGTGTGAAGAAGATCAGCTAAACGTGTACACATGTAAGATCTCTGTCACTGCCTGTATTGTTTGGTCTGATGACAGCACCTTTCACTACACTCAAACCAGGAGGACCAGTGCAAGTAACCTTTCCCCCTTGACCCTAGCTGACACCTTCACACCCACCCAGGAAGTGACCCTACGCTGACCTGTGCACCAGCGCAAGCATGTGAATAGGCCGGTTAAAGATGGGTGTGGTGAGTATAAGTGAAGGAATACAGGAGTGGGCCTTTGGGGTTTTGTTCTAATCATTTCAGACCGATGTTGACTTATAGAGGAGAGGCTATTACATGATAATGGCCATTTGAACTAAACGATGAGGGGGTTTAGGTTATGTAGGGGGGCAGGAATCTGGAGCAGAGGCTGGGTATGGTTTGTCGGAGCCAGGTTTGATAAATGAACTGTGATGAGAGGCCCATCTGCTCCTCTACTTCCAGTTTCAAATATTTCCTTAGTTTGTGTTGCTTCCTCTCTTATGTTTTGGCTTGTCCACCCTCATTGTTTTGGTGTTCAGTATACTATGTATGATGTAGAAAATTGGTTATCCGTTTGTCTTGTTAGCAAATTTCGCACACAACATGTAAAAATCCACCAGCACTGCAGACGTCTTTGTCATAACCGGAGTACCAAGGGACCAGATACCGATTGTTATCATTTACACTGCACAGACTTGACTTTAACCAGAGTGGACACATGTGTGGAAACAATAGCATTAGGAGCTCTTAATTTCCCCTGGAAACACCATCAATTATTCATGCAGATCCAGTTGGTGCTATGGTTGCCTCCTTCACTCTGTGAACCACTGTTAATTACAACCTACAAGACTGTTACAGTTAATTTCAAGGCAAGCATATTGTCTCTTCAAGGCTGTCGAGTGGGTCATAAATTATCCTGAAGGTGAAGGAGAACTCGGGGGAAGCAGTTATGAAAATTTCATCAATCTCAGCCGTGCGCCACAGCTGCTCCTGTCAGCGGCCGCATTGTGGAAGGGTATCGTTGGGTGCAGGGTCAAAGCTGGGGGGCTGCCAGGGCCAGGGGGGCCTGTCACATCCCAGGACTGCTCTCTGTCACTGCAACACACTTATACTCGCACACACTCATACACTCATCAGCTGTAGGGTGCTGGGCAGGAAGCCACTGAGCCAATCTTCAGGCTGTCCTTTCCTATTAATTTACTTGAACCATGCTCTGTGGTCAAGCTCCGCCCATTACACTAGTACGTAGCATGTAATCATTATGACTGTACATATAAGAAGTCTGATTGGCTTAATACCATTCATTTTTTATATAACCCGTCTTTTGTTTCTTTACTATTCCTTTATTATTATTACAATGAACATCTTATCATTAAACAAATTATTGTCTTTAGCTAGTTCAGCCATTGCGAACATCCATCCATCATCTGGTTGTAATTGTACCAGCGCTCAATCCTATTTATGGTCACAGTGGGGCACACACTGGGTGTGTACACTAAACACCTGAACAGGTTGCCAGGTCTGTTCCTGCTCACAGAGACAAACACACAGGGCAATTTCAGTTTTTCCATTTAACCATTTAAACTCAATGTATGTATTTGGGCTATGGGAGGAAACCAGAGTACCCAGAGGAAATGTCTTGCTGTGAAGCAAAAGTACTAACCACTCATTGCTTACATGTAAAATAATAGAAATTACATTGGATAATTGCGATTACTTGCTACATTAAAAAAATGGTGGAGGGGACAGAGTGGGTAGTACTTTTTAAAAATACAAATTTGTCATCATACATATACAGATGTACAGTATAACGAAGTGTTTCACTTCGCATATCCCAACTTGTCTGGAAGTTGGGGTCAGAGCACAGGGTCAGCCAATGTACGGCGCCCCTGGAGCAGACAGGGTTAAGGGGCCCAGCAGTGTAGCGGAGTGTAGCCTGGATTTGAACCCCTAACCTTTGGGTTCCCAGCTAGGCTACACTGTCCCTACACTGATGCCAACGGATGTGTTTGGTGTTCATTCGCTTTGGTTACTCTTTCAGAATCAATATCTTTTATTTACATACATGTATTCTTCATATTACATAATTAAAAAAGGAAGGCAAATATTGAAATATAGAATAAATAATAGGACACTGACACAAACAGGCATGTATGTTAGTGTGGCGTATTCTGTCAAGAATAAAATTAAACTTACAGTTTTGTGTAAAGAGATGTAGGAAGAGTCTTTATGATAATAAATTAATAATAATGATGTTAATGACTTTGGGAATGAAGCGATCTGTCCAAGATTTTAAGATTCTATTGTAAAACTCAACATTAACTTGGGACCTTTTGTCCTGATGCTACTGTCTGATTGCATCAGACTAATTTCCAGGCTGGAGAATCGTAAACAGTGTGTTCAAACAGTTTTTTTGGCAGATGAATGTTAACCAAAATGTATTTAGTAGGTGCTCCTAGATCATGCACTAAGTTGGACTGTAGCGTATCGACTGTATTAATAAACTATAGGTCTGATTATCAGAAATGAATCCATGATTGTGGTTTTAATCTTACACTTAAGCCCAGTATCGGTATCGGTAAAAGTGATCGCCCTGAGACACATAAACTGTATGATTGACAGCATAAGCTCTAATTGTTGATCTCTGCAGTCCGAACATCCTCCACATTCTGCCGAGCAGTTCCATTTTTATAGGACGTATTGATTTTCTATAGTGTAGGATGTGTATCTGAGGTACAACACAGGTTTTCACAAACACAAACATCAGCATGAAGCCTGATCTAATGTTGTACACTCCTGTGAAACATTAATGCCTATAAATGTGATTGGCAGCAGGCCATCTACCGCCAGCCATACATCATCTGTCTGTACGCGCAAATAAAGCTGCATGGGCGGACTTCTCTATTGCTGTAGATGGAATGGATCTTATAACACTGATCAATGGACTTGACAATAGAGTTCATCAAAACACGAAATGTTGGAAATGGTAACGTATGGAACACTAATTTAATTCATTAAGCTTGCAGAGTGCAAAGTGTCCGGAAGAAGGCACAGGCTGGAGGTCAGTGGAGGAGAAGAATAAATAGAGAGCTGAGAATGATGGAGGGTAGAGGATCCGCCATTTGCATGGAGGATTATTCTGGCTTTATCTCTCAGGCTGGCGTCTCTGGCTCTGCAAGCCAATCAGTACTGGAAGCTACCTCCAGGGCTCATTGGGCACAGAGATATAAATACACGCTCAGTGCCCACAAGAAGAGGGGGGAAAAAGCACTGCAGTGTTACGAGAAATTCTATCCAAATCAACTCTAGATCCACAGATTGCTCCTCTCCCACATCTACTTGGAAAGATAAAGTAAGAAAGAAAGCGATGGAGACAGAGATATGATCCGATATTTAGCATCCCTGATTTGTTTAGCGATACCTACTCTCCAGATTCAGACGCCTCCACCTCCATATATAAATGAGTCCCTGGAGGAACGGAGGGATGAGAACTACCAAAATATAGTTCTCGATGATCTAGCCAAGGTTTGGCATTCATCTGTTTGGAGACCGCCCGGACCAGCCGAACAATAATCGCTGGGTTAGCGAACGGGTTTCTAGTGACTGTGACGGCATTGGATCTGGCTCCTGAGGCCCCGGACAGCTCAATCATGCTGGCATCCGACAAATCGCACCACTTCCATCCGGCCGTGCTTTATGAACACTCGGTCATTGTGGGAAAAACGCACCAACGATAGTGCGATATTAATAATGGATGGATGGATGAGACGTGGTCCGGTGATTTTCCGGGGTTATGAAAGTTCATTTCATTTTGTTTGCTGCCTTGATTGTACACATCACCTATTTAGTCTAAGCCATTGTTTTGAAGATACAAGGGTGGGTTACTTGGGATACAAGGGTTCTTCAAAAATGTAGTTATATTTCTATTTATTGTCCTAATGATCGGTTGGTAGATAAGTAGGTACGTAGGTATGTAGGTAGGTTGGATGTTTGTTTGTAGGATGTAGGTAGCTAGGTAGTAGGTGGTATGTGTTTTGGTTGTAGGAGGTAGATTTATGATTCATAATGTATTTAGAATTTAAGTATTTAGGATGCTTTTTTACCAATGTGCTTTACACATGTAGGAATCATTCATCCATATTTAAACCATCTATTCAGTAAAACACACATTTACACACACAAGTGAACACACACAGACCTAGCCACAGTGCCCCGGGGAGCAGTTAGGGGTCCTGCGCTTTGCTCAAGGGCACTTCATTCATGACCTGTCGACTCTCGGAATTGAACCAGTAATCTTCCGATCACAAGACCAACAACCGCCACTAATCGGTCGCTCAGTGGATGAATCGATTCTTAACTGGTTGTTTTATCTCAACTTAAAATGTGAAAACAAAATGTCGTGTACACCAGCGACCAGCGCACACCCCTGCAGCAAATTGTCAGCTGTGTTTAATAATAAAATATTTGTAAGTCGTTCAGATTTTTGGCAGCGATTGAGACAAAAACAAACACGTTTTTTGTTCGGCGTAGACAGAAATGTCATCTTTGCATAAACGTTTTCTCTAACGGGTATTCAGGCTTGTTATTTCTAAGTTGTAATCAATATGCAGTAAACTTTTATTCGGAACGGGAGCCAGCTCGCCCACCTTCAAGCTTCAAGAATGTTAATGTACCGACTCTCAGTGAAGCGTCGCAGATTTTCACTCACACACACAAAATCCCGTATAGAGCTTTTAATCAGCTACCGTCGTATCTGTTGAATTATGTACCGACTCTTCTGCTGATCTATTCCCTCTCCTTCATTCTTACATTTTCTCTTTCTCTTTCTCCCCCCATCCGACGTCTATATCTCTCGCCCTTGGCGCTCTCTTCGATCTCTGTGTCAGTCTCTCACTACAGGTTTTTCTCGGTCTCATTCATACCTCTGCTTCGTCTCAGCTCTCCATCCAGACCTCACGCTCTGTGTATCGTTCTCTTTTTCTATAAGAACTTCGCCGCGAAAACAAACTACGCGCATGGAAAACAATACAGAAACGAAAGATTCTTTTTTTTGTTTTCATCTGCGAGGCACGTTCGTCCTCAATGAGATCCACGGGATACATACGAACCGCAGTACCAGGATGATGTGATTTAAATCCGGTCCTGAAAAAAAGATGATACGGTGGAACCTTGAGTTAGAAATTATTTAAGTTAAATGAGAAATTACTGACTGAGTTTATATGTACAAATGTTATATTTTGTGATATATATCTATCTATTTTACCCTTCAGTCGACTTCGACCCTGGGTTACTCTGTGAACCGTTACCGATCCCCAGAGTATCTCG
>JAOTRQ010000006.1:1392154-1408701 GCA_028565875.1 Hoplisoma paleatum | reverse complement strand
TATATTACCTTATGCAATTCATACTCATTACATAAAGGCTATAATCAATAAGCCTTTTATCATAGATTGTCTGTGGTAGTTTTACTCACACCGCCTTTAGATTTCCAAATAACTTTGCGTAAAAGAAACATTACAACTACCTAGAGTACACGTGTTAACACCATAAAATAGACACGGGGAGAGTTTGCAAAACATCACTTTTGACTTTTTATTGGCACTGATTGCTATTGCATCTCCTTATACTGAGGTCAGACACTCAGTGTTATTGAATCAGGTCAGATCTGCTGCCAATGAGAATCCAATGGCATTGATCTCTGCGTAATATGAGCTCATTAGCGTACAGTCTCAGGGTCAGGTTGTTTGGGAAATGAAGAGGGTGGCCATTTTGACCTTAGTAAGCGCCTCCAATCGATTAGCTCTGACTGGGAAAATAAGCCACTGAGAGGTTAACTGTGCTTTGCCTGAAACACGATTACAGTACTTCAGCCTCTTGGTTAAAGCATTAGACCAGAGTAACTTAATTAGCACTTTCTTATAGTATTAATAATGACTTGGGCAGACTCATTTACATTGATTCTTGTTTCGTGTGTTTCACGAGACGAATGGCACCACATATTTGATGTGTTTAAGGTATGAGAGAGTGCTTGCTAAACTGCTGTACTCAAAGGTAATGTTCTTTATGGATTAGATTAAAGGCTATACAGATTTCAATTGCGTGTTACAGACTAAGTCAAGTATGACTACAGATACTTTAAAGCACAAAATATGACCCGCAGTTTAAGGTAGTAAATTTAACACCGTACAAACTACATATAAGTACATATAGCTACATACATTATCTCTGAGTTAGTGTCAATAATAAACCAGACAGAAGTTTGTACTCTGTTTCACAATGTACTGTATGTTTCATCTCAGTCACGTCTAAGAAAATCGCTTTAATAAAGACATTTTGTGGCATAATAAGGCTTTATGTCAGTTTGCTGTGTGGTAATGTTTAGAGAAATTGGAATTGTTTAGATGGTTTTAGAATTAGACTTCTTCATACATTATGCTAGCTAATTTTAGGCATGACTTGTTTCCACCAAACTCCTGACACAAATTGAAGTTTTCTAACATTTACTAAACAGATTAGCCAGCTTAAACAATGCATACATGTCAATAAGTCAAATCAACATTATTTATATAGCACTTTTTACCATAGATATTGTCTCAAAGCAACTTTACAAAAGACGAACAAATACAGAAACCCCAAATGACATTGTCTATTATTGTATTTTTTAATCATTATTGAGATACTAAAGTGACTACCAGCATGACCTACAAATGATTAATACTATTTATAAATAGCACAATAATTTAAAAACTGCACACAAATAACACATATGGTTAAGTTCTTAGAATGTATTCTTTTTCAAATTGTTCCTTAAAATAACAAAATAATTTAATTCATTTTTGTTTTGGAGTCGTTTAAAAGATAAGAATACTTTATATATATCATAGGTTGAATGATCTATCTAAAAATACTACTAAAAATAAATTTCATATAATATTTAAACTCAAATATGTCATGCAATTGCCAAACTTGTCTTATTTTTCAAATTTTTTTAAACCGTCATAAGACTGCATTGTGTTCACACAAAAGAGACATAGGGTGTTAGAATAATGTCATAGACTAGAAGTATTAATAACTATTTAAAAAAAATTATTGAATGTATGCCATGCTATTGTTAATTATGCGTCTTGCACTCATCATTAATTCTAAAGAATTATTTACAAACTCTAACAAATTGCTGATCTCACAATTACTAAAATTTCCTTCTCGTCCATTGAACCTCATCTGTCCTCTAAACGATTGTTGACACTCCGGAGCAGCATCTAATATAAATGGTTAATGGGTTGTGATGACCAACTACATGGTTGAAAGACCGTGTAATCTCTTCTCAATTACGGAAAAGTGCATGCAGCCCTGTCTAAAGCTCTTCTCTTCCTCAACTTAAAAGTTGCCATCCGAATAATTTAAATCGAAAATGACCATGTGTAATGTAATATCAAGCGTATAACTACAAATTTTTGTAAAACTACAAACATTCAGATTTCAGTGCAGCTTGAATTGTATAACAACCAAATGAATTATGTTCATCAAGAAATCTGCATTCTGTACATCATCCATGCTTTAGTTTATCTCCCTGCTTGAGAACTTAAATATGCATTTTGCAAAGACAAAGTAGACCAGTACAAATGATCACACTTTTTCAGAACTATTCTCTTATTCTGACAAGACAATTTGTATTGTTTGTACCATATTTAGACGAATCTAAATGATACTAAATATATGGTGTTTAAAAAGTAAACTGAATATATTCAAGAAAAAAATCTTTTCAGCTTTGACTTTATTTAACCTAATTTGTTTGAGTAAGTGTATTGATATGGGAAAGCAGTTCTTAGTGTGAAAATGAATCCCATACCTGATTTGTAATTAAATGAGAAAAGAAACACTGTGAGTTGAGAGATGTTTTAGTAATGGCTATCAGTTTTGAGCTTCTTTTGCTTTGATTAAGAGGATTATACATAGTTTAATGAGGTTTCCAGTTGAGCGCACAGAGTAATGGGGATAATTTCCAGGCTGGGATTCGTCTTTCACTCCAATCTTTACTCAGGTGATGGAACTGAATGATCTAAACTCTCCTCTTAGAAAAGCATAACACAATCAATACTCACTCAGTATGAAATAATTTAAACCGAAGGTTCTACCTTTTTCCATTTCACTAGAAACAATTAAACTGAGTGCCTTAAAATGGTATGAATTCAGTTCATTGCTTTATAGATTTAGAACTGTTTCCTGAGTAGAAGTGAACTCAGGACTCTTATAATTTCCCCAATGCCCAGAGCAGAAAGACAATTGTGGACTTGAGATTTCAGATACAATGTGATGTGTACAGAATTTCAATTTTCAAGTGAGATGATGAAAATATTATTTTAAATGACTAAAGTCTTTGCACATAACATATTTTGAAATACATTTACCTTTATTATAAACATTTGTTTTTGTATCTATTTACTTACATGTCAGTTTTCTGCCTGATTTATATTTGTGTTTTCTAAAATATAGTTTTTTTAAGCTTTAGTTGAAATCATCTGCTATTTATATAAAACAAAAGCTGATAATAGTGTATCTGTCAGCAATTAGTACTGTAATTATTTTTTTATTGCTATTTAAAATGAGCAAGGTTACTAAACCACTCCTTGCTGTCAATGCATCCAGACAGAAACTATTTAAAGTCTACACATTGAAAAAGTTTTCAAATTAAGCAATATGCCATATTTGCTATAAATTAGACTATAAAATATATGTTTGTTAGATTATAAAAATGTGAATTTACTCAAAATACTAATTAGTGTGGCAATAAAATCCACTGTATGCCATTATTTCTACTTTTAGGAAACTTGTTTCGATTCCTTCACAAAACAGTTAAAATTTCACAAATTGCAGTGATACACTTCTGGAAATTAGCATGAATTAATATAAAAGTATAATTTTTTATGGTTTTTTATATTTGCTGTCTTATAGAAGACATATAACTATGCAACTAATATAATAAAATAGAAGAAGAATGATAATGGAATATGAATATGATTTCAAAGCAATAAAATTTATTTTATAAGGTCAAATGGTCTGAAATGTCTGTGATTTAAATATACATTATATGCATACAGTTGGTAGGCCATATATTTATCAGACTGGCATGTTCTATGTCTGACCTGTGCTTGCCTTAGTGAAACCACTTTACTCCTGTGGAGCCCCGGCTAAAGGCAGCAGACTGACTAATGTTTTTATAACCTCCTAGACAGGCAATACAAATGATTCCCAATCTAATCTAATCATGCTCCTCAAAGAAATATGAAAAATGGAGCATTTGCAGATATATACTCAGCACTAATGTCACAGCTCTGGGCCGTAGGTTGCCTCTGGGCTTTTAGCCTACACAGGTCCTCTCTCACAGCGAGCAGGGAAAAGAATGATGTGAATATTATTCCTTTCTCAGTGGCATTAGAAGCCCTCATGGTTTCAGCGACAACTTTATCGCGGCACCAATATGAAAACGGAAGGGGTTGGAGCTCATATTCAGTGATGATTGACAATTATAGCCACATAATTCTCTCGCTGTCATTTCTGCTCGCAGGCTCCTTCCCTCTCCATCGAGGTGACATCTCTCAGATAGAGGTGGATAAATATGCCATAAATCAAGCCAAAGGCTTATAGGTCCCCACTGGGATAATCTGCCATGCTGCACCGGCCTAGTATTCATCATTAGATTGTGAACTAGAGCGAGGTCATGACATCAGGTAATTTCCTCTCCCCCCTTACTTTCAGTCCTTTTCTTTCCATCTCTCTAGTTGTCTTTTCCAACCCTTGGACATCTACCTTGTGCTCATCTCAAGGTATAAGAGTGCATTAATATGAGAGGTGCATCTCTCTCCTCCCTGCCCCCTACTGTATTCAGTGATAACCACATTTCACGTCAACATTTCTCCTCTTTTTTCATCTGCCTCCCATTATGTTGTGTGTCTGTTATGTGCTGATTTATTAGCATGTCTTGGCACTGCTGCACTACCTTCAGTTTGGTTAGCGCTGGTGGTCCTGTCAGATATAGAGTTAATTACCAGCGGTAATGAGGGGCTGCTGCTTGGGTGGACATGACATTTGAGGCATGTCGTTGGCGAAAAAACAAACAAATGAAAAAAAAATTCATTAGTACAAAGTGACAGCTCGCTTTTATCTGACTGAGCCGTCCAGATTGAACTTCACTCGCTGGTGTTTGTTTGGAGCATAATGAACTGTGCACTTATTTTCCTCCAGTTCTGACACAGACAAAACCAGATTCTTTCTAACATTCAACAATAACGATGAAAAGCTCGCCCTGAGTGTGTAGCCACGAACGCATCAATTATTCATCTTTGTTAGGCTTATTATTTCCTCTCCGTCTACATTAAATGCTACCTGGTATTTGAAGGCAGCTAATGATCAATGGGCCTTGAATCCACTGAGGTGTGTGACAGTACTGATTATATTTACACTTCGTTCCATTAAATATAGACTATCCGCTGTCTCACTGGTCGGGAGATGTTGCCTCAAAAGGTGACAGCAAAGTGAAATTCAGCTTGGTTGTAATGAGAGGGGCTCGGAGTAGGGGGCTTGGGGTGACAGGGGCCCAGATACATTATTTCTATCTACTAAGCATTTGCCTATACTGCAGTACTTACCGATGTGTAACAGTGTAATGGTGACAGACCTTGTTCATACATACAACTTTTATTTAGAAAATTGACTTTACATTTTTAGCATGTAGTCACTGTTACCCAACAAATGAACAGGTGTAACCTGGCAGTGGTTGGACTGGAACAGACGACCTTCTAAATACTGGTCCAAGCCAAACCAGAATCTCAACTGATAGATTAGTGTAATATTTGCCATTCAGATATTTTATTTATGTTCACAGTGTTGCCAGTAAAGGAGTCCCAAAAGAAGTGTTGTGTTGTTGGCTGCAATGCAGTTGATAAGACTCTATTTTAAAGAGGTTTTGTGTATGACCAATAACAAACTGCAAGCTACTAGCATGTAATATTGACTCTATCAAATAATCACTTTTATGTTATCACTGTATGAACTAGCTTGTTTTTGTTTTGTTATAAGATAAGATATCCCTGCAGTTTCCTGCATTCAGAATTCCAAACGCTATCAGTCTGTACACGGTCATTTTTGGCATAATACTTTATTAAACTAATCTGTGTTAAAAAAATAATTCAGTTTTCTGACAATTTCATGATTAATAAATGCTAAAAGGAAATATAAACACAGAGATGGAGCATTTTCGGCAACATCAGGCTTGAGAATCGAACTTGTAATATCTCTTTATGTGAGAGTGAACATGAACAAATTTTGCAGAGCCCTTAAATATTTTGTAAAATGTTTTAAAAGAAGCATAATAATAGAGTTTTAGTTTACATGTCTTGACCCGTTTTTGGACTACCGGTAATTAAAACCACTATTTGTGCTACCAATGTCTTTACTATGACTGAATTAGAGAATGAATATTTATAACCATGTGACTAAAATAAACAAAATGAAAAATAAATGATAATTCATTCCTTTGTGGAACAACACGATCATTGTACCTTCATCTGTTAGTACTGCACCCAACTGCTGTGGAATGTTTCAAAACATAACTTTAAACTTTTCTTTTTTCATCTCTCATTTTTTAAATGTTACAAATACAGACACACATTATCAAACTTGAAAAAATATCCAGCATGTTAACAATCATGTGTAAGCATCGTTGACCCCCAGTAATTCAATCAATTTTTTAAGGTAGCATAGCAGTTCATTATGAGAATATATAAAATTGCTGGGTTATTTCTTAAAGAAGATTGTTTGATGATCAAAATGGCAATACAATAAACAAATCTATATTCTAAAACACAAAAGCAAAATCATACATCCTTTTTGTCCAATTGAAAGACAACAATAGTGTTGCACTTGCTAATCAACTATGAAAACCATAAACTTAAAAACCTTCCAACACAGTCATAGAGAATAATAATATCTATATTGTATTGCCATTGCATTTAATTGTTGTTGGATTTTGGGAGGAAACTGGAGCACTCTGAGTAAACCCACACAGAATAGACTTGGACCACCTACATGGGATTCGAACCCAGGACCTTTTTGCTGCAAGAAGAAAATGTTACCCACTTGGTTAGCCACTGTGATGGCACACACCACCACAATATTGTTAACACGTCAGTGTCAGTCTAACTCCATAAGGAAACAAGTGGACCAAGAGCAGACATTCTGAATACCACCCTTTTGTGAACTGCACACAAAACACTGATTGAATAAGTTATATTTAAACAAAAGTTTTATTGTATTTTATAGTGCTTATTGAGAGACATTATTTCACAGAAAATGCTAATATAATAAAGAGACTACTGTAATAACATTTTATGCAATTTAAAAATCTCAGCGTCAAGAATTTCAGACAAAACGAATGAATCAGAATCACAGTTTCTTTGTGATCTAACACTTTGCCAGTTTAATTTTAACTCAGATTTTGCCACTTCATTGTTGATTGTACGGTCTTCCTCAGATGTTCATTTGTTTTCTCACCTTCCTTTTCCTTTTATTTCTCCATTTCTATAATTCTTTTATTTTTCGATTTCCTTTATTTCTTGTCTAGCTAAATCACATCATCCCTCCACTCTTTCCACCTTGATAAATAATTTGTGATGATGCGCTGAGCCGTCAGTCACAGAGGCCTGTGCGACGTGAGCTCTGCCAAGATGCGATAACTGCTCCCATCTCTTCACTGAGGCATGGAGATTTATTGAGCTGCGATAAGTGACGCGCTAGCCATCACACTCAACCAAATAGACTCCCCTATGCGTTTATTCTTATTGCGGCAGGAGATGCAAAATGTCTCCCCAGAGGGCCCAATTGCTGCCAAAGAGGCCTGGCAGCCTGTATGTGTCATTACTTTCTATTAGATAAAGAAGGAAATGCGGCTCACTGGGACTTCGCCGATGATGGCAGTCGTTTGTGTGAGTGACAGAGCATCACTCAGTGGCAGCCCTAAAGACGACTCCCAAGCACTGAATCCCGTCTTACACAGTCATATTTTTTCTCCTACTTAGATGTTTTTGTTGTCGTTGCTGCGTTTCTAAGTCATTATCGCGCACAGAGCTCCCAGGCTGCTGTTAAATTCAGTAGTTCTTTGTAAAAGCAAACCTATCAGAACCTTGGATTTTAAAATATGCATTTCAGCTTTTAAATGGTAGCTAAATCACCTTTGTAATAATTACCATGTTATTACTATTTATGTATGCATGTCTACAAGTCTATAGCAGTCACTTATATTTAGATCATTTCGATTTATTGTATTTGGACCTAAAAAAAATTATGTTCTGGACTAGGTGGAGTTTAACAGTTGAGCTTTGGGGGGCAGGGTGAACCAATAAGAGCAAGTGTATAGCATCATCAATACATGTGCCAATTATACGACATGTTTCCCTAAAGCTATACAGCACAACTTGGCACATCTTACATTGACACAGATGTATTTCAGTATGACAAATGAGCAAAGAAGACAAGCGAATTAGACTGCTTTGGGGTCAGAAAAGTTTTTTTTTCCTTACTTGGTCATGATCAAGATCAGGGTAAACTTGGATTTTATTAAACTGACTATTGACTGGGTCTAAATTCAGTAATAGTGCTTATAACATTGATGATATTAATAAATTACAGTAACTCACTTGTCACTGCATTGTAACTACATTGCTTATGTATTTAATACCAATGTATTGCTATCTTCATTCATGTTAAGAAGGAAAGATTTTTCATTTACTCATTGCAGAAAATGTATCAGTTCATTTACATTTTATTAAAAGTGACCATTTTTTTAGCAAAATAAGAGTTAAGGGCCTTGCTCAAGGACCCAACAATGGCTACTTGATGGTAGTGTGGCTTGAATCGGTAAACTTCTTTTCTTTTGACCATTAAGCTATCCATCCTTTTGACCATTAAGCTGTACATTGGCTGACCCTGCGCTCTGATCCTGATTTCCAGACATGTTGGGATATGCGAAGAGAAACATTTCATTGTACTGTACATCTGTATATGTGTAATGAGAAATAAAAAACAATTTGTAATTTGTAAAAACTAGTGTCAAACACATATACAGTGTTTTGTAGATCAAATTGATCTCATGTGCATCACTTTGGACTGTGGGAGGAAACTGGCGCAACTAGAGAAAACCCACACAAACATGGAGAGAACAATGAAAACTACACAATGAAAGATCCAAACAACTCACCCTGGAAATCAAATCCAGGGCCGTTTTTGTGAAGTGTTAGTACTACTTAATCAGCCACGACGTTTCTTCCTAGTGCTTTAGTTTTAATATAACTGCTAGTTATAATGAGACAGGAAGCTCTCAGACATCATGTATGCTCATGCATGCTAGATAGATTAAAAGTTTTATTTAAACAGCAGTTAAAGGTAGAAATGGAACTTGTACTAAATCAATAAATTGTAGTAACATTACGTTGATTGTGTTACTTAAGTATAGCTCAATTTAAGCTACTAGTCTGAAATATACTCAGTTCAGAAATATAAAGGGAAAGAAGACCGAATACAAGATTTATTTATTAATTTTTATCCTGTACCTATTTCGGTAAAATGTTATACAGATTGTTGAGGAATTTTTTCGGCTGAAAACCACTGCAATCTGGCAACCTTATTCACTGAAGCATTTCTTAACAATGATTCTAGTGATTTTTATGAGATGTAAAATGTGATGTTCTTAAGACAAAAACTTATTTTAAGTACATAAAGACTACTCATATAAAGTAGCATGAGTAAATGTAGTTATTCATTTTCCATCTTTGGTTATAGGGTCAGATCTGGTTATAGGGTCAGATCTTGAAATGTTTGGCTGTTTAAATAAAATCCTTTTCCTGTTTTGTCATAAAGTCTGTGATCATTGCTCTGATTGGATGGAGCCATTAGAGATTGCCGTGGCTCATTCACTGTTAATGTGTTTCTGTCCATCTATCCACCTGCAACAGATCAAATCTTCATTAAATATTCAAACAGATTATGTCTGTAATGATTTCCTGTCACCTTGTGTCTGTGTAGCTCCTACCTTCCCTTCATTTGTCTCTCTGTCACATGTTATTACAGTCAGCATCAAGAGAAAGTGGCCTTTAGTTCGCTGTGTACACAATGCTGTTAGATGTGCTGTGAATGTGTGTAGCATAATTATTAAAGCTTACATTGACTGTAATGTCATTCCTCTCTATATGTACCATGTTTTGTTTCATGTGTTGCCAAGTTTCTTCTGTTAGCTGTATCAGTGTTACAATTTCATCTCAAATATAACGGATGAGGTTAAGTTTAGGGTGTTATGCAGGCAAGTAAAAAAAATCACACAAATCTGATGACGTTATCTAATAGTGATGTTCTGACCAAATTGCCAAATGTATTTAGTAATCAGACCATAAATAATGTTATGTGTAATGTTATATAATATAACATTATATAAATATTGTTATGTGAATTTCTTCTAGCCATACAGATTGCTTGATGATGGATGTAATACATTATATTCGATCAAGAGGTTCTTGAGTTCGATCCGCAGACAGATTAGTATTTTTTGCAGTTTGTAAGCTGATAAACCACAGCAGAGTCATATTAGTATTACTGTACTTTATGATTACAACTAATACAATTCTTTTTAGAAATATAGAGACAGAAAATTTTTCATGCCACTAGCTGACTATTTGAGTATTGTTAGTTTTGTTTGTTGAGTATTGTTTAGCATGGCTATATGGCTGTAAGATGTCTTTGTTATTACTGTTATTAAAATGTTTACAGTAAAAGACGCAAGAGTCATGTGGACTGAGAATGAGGATTCTTTCCACTGCACTTGTGGAGTGTCCTTGGCCCTCACATATATCTTGCTGAATGGCAAATTCTTAAAACGAGAAAGAGGCAGAGCAGTTACAAAAATCATGGTGGCAATAGTTGTAGACGTGTATGCTTACCATGATGGAGCCAGTGAGAAAACAGCGAAAGTCTATGTCAGAACACCTATGATGCTCTTAAGGAAGAAAAAGACACAGATATTTCTCTTTTACTATTCATGTTTGTGCTTTCACTGTTGTTTTTGCGGTGTTTGTTTGACTATTTCTATGAATGTGGTCTGTTGGTGGATAGCTGAGTGGCTATCGGGGATGTTCGCTTAGATAGTTAGTTACCAAGCGACCTAGCTCATTTGATAAATAATTTTGTTTTGGTAATAGTTAGGTGCCTTCCCCTCGCTCGCTATCTGACAAACTAGCTTTATAAATAAGAGTTCTGTCCAAGTCTGTGTTCTGTCCATACTTTACTTAAATAACTCATTATTTGGCACATATTTGGTTTGAAGTGTGTTTTACAAAGAACTGTATAACATGGAAACTGATGCAAGATCTAGTTGCATTTGCTAACCCTACATCTTATGAAACTAGTTTGTCTGTACTAATTCAGTCATTCAGGTCTATACCAAATATGGACTGCATACAATACAACACCAACAACACTATTATCTTGTAAATGTTTATGGGAAACTCTTATTTGTGTTGGCTAACTCCAGTCTGATCTGTTTGTTCATCAAAGCAAAGTTTACAATCTTTCAATGGTATACGCCCTGCTAATGAATTATGTGAACTGATATGATTTTTTGCACTACTTTACTTTATAGCACTGTAAAACAATTAATTGGTATAAAAAAGCAGTACATGTATAGTTTATTTGCCTTATTCTTTTTTTGCAAGATATCTGATTATGTTTGAAGATGGAAAAGCTACAAACTTTTTTTTAGAACAAATACAATACTTGACTCTGTTGACATATGACATATGTTGCATTCGCCAGTATGATGTGCACAATACACATATGACTGATGACGAGGGGGAGGAACCAGAAGAATAGAAACACATTTTTCCTACACTAAACATTTCTGGCCTATAGGGGAAGCTTTGTAAGAAAACCAAAAAATCGCGTAGTGTGTCTTTAAAATGCATTTGTCATACCTTTTAACACAGTTTAGTTTTTAAAATGATAGTCCACCCTTGCTTTCTGCTACACCGGTTAAAAACTCCATGAATTATATAAAATTATCACCAGTTCATTTTACAATCAGTTTACATATGCTGAGTAAAAGGTGGTGGATGAAATATACGGCACAATTCAACCATAACAGAATAATTAAGACAAATATGATTTATAAGCTTAGGGTTTATGTAGTAAAAGTATACATCAATTGCTGGTTTTGTTATTAATAATTTGTATGTTTGTTGACTAATGTCTAGTTTTTCACTTTTGCATTCAGTTACACATAGTAGTTAGCCATTATACAAGATTCATAAATTCATAAGGATTTTTCAAACACAGTAATGGAACCCAATTTACCTGGGTTGTATCACCTCACAGACACCCACACAGACACTGGGAGAACAAGCACACAGAAAGGATCCGGACTACCCAGTCTGGGGGTCGAAACTATGTAACTACCATGCTGTCCATTCAAATCTGGTCAGTGATTTTTTTAAAAAAAATATGTAGAAATACAGAAAAATCTGTAAACACTGACATTCAAACAACATACTGTAATAAGATTTTTTTCTTTCCTGACGAACAAATCAACTAGAGAGTTTAAATAGAAATAAAATGTCATGCATTCCTGAAATTCCATGCAACTTTGCAGTTTCATCACTTACAAATGTGTGTGTTGAACCCTAATTACTTAGATTATTAATGAGAACTGTTCTTATTGTAAACAGCCTCTAGACACACTTATTCTGATGTGTTAGACAAATGGACGAGTGTTTCAACTCATCAGTTTTGACTGCTTTGGTATGTCTGGATTATTGGCTCACCCTCGCTGCAAAATGTACCGTGTTATGCCAGAACATAATTTAGTCAGGTTAACATTACTCTTGTCTGACAGCATTCAGACAATTCTGAATAAGCCTCAATTCCAATTAAGGCTTGGAAAAAATCCCTCAAACATGTTTTTAAAGCTTTTCCCATTTTTTTTTCTTGTTTTAATATTTATTGAGAGTATCAATCTACAGGTAAATGGCTAACAACTCTCAAACATCACATATTTTGGCTTAATATGTTATTATATATAATATAATATATAATTATAAGGGCAGAGTATCTAAATATATAAATAATAATAATAGTAGGTTTCTTCCACTGGGGTCTTGACAGCGCACAACAAATCTTAAGGCAAACCAGTCATTACTTTGAGATATATCTTATTCTCAGTCTCTTTTTAGCCTGTGGGCATCATGTGGAAAGTGATCCAATATCTATACACCAATCTTTTTTTTGTTGAAAAATTGGATGACATTGTGTCACCCTTTATTTTCTGTCTTCTGTCTCAAATGCCTTTCTTTCCATTATTGGTAACTAGATTTTTCTTTAAAATGGGACATGGTGCTCCACTTGTCACTTACAGTTCACAGCTTTCAAAGACTGTTTGTGCTTGGACTAAACCATCCCATTCAGATATAAAGAAAGACAATAAAAATATATTTGCAAAATGTTTACTTTTTATTTAAATGTGTCATTAATAATTGTTTAACAAGGTAATTATAAAAAAAGACATTTGAATTGATCTCTTGTGCATCCCAAACCGCACACTTAGGTTAGAGTACTGTGATTTAGTACGTAGTGCGCACTGAACACGTGTTGTCTCAAAGGTAACAGTTCAGGAAAGTAATATACTAACATTTGATCATGGTCTTCTAGCACTCCAACGGTCTTAGCTGTAGTGTATGACTATAAATAGATGAATAGCTATCTGCTTGATGTTTTATAACTTGTCTGATGGTTCATATTTTTGGCTAAATAAATGTTATTTGCTCACCTTTGACTGTAAATCAAGTGTCAGTTCTAAGCCTGCCACAGAGATGTTTTCGACTGAATGCCTATTTACATTTGCTTATTTTATTGTTTCAATTTTGCTATCAGTAAATACTTAAAGCAGCTAGAGTTTAGTTTTGTGTATCATCCCTTTTCTTCCTCAAATGCAGTATGACAAAATGCATTAGCACTCGGCAGTAATAATAGTCATAAATATGAATATGGCCAAAGATGCCCAGATCTCTATGACACGTTTTATTCTCCCTCAGTGATGTCTTTTATACAAAAGAATTTTAACACATTTATTACCGTCTGTCGAGTGTAGAGTGAAACAGTCGAATTCTTAACCACCGATGTACTCTGATGCCACTGGAGAATGTGAAAGAGGCTTTTGAAAGGAATCTATTTGGCATCTTTACTCTTTTGTCTGCCATTCTGTAGGAAAAGGGCTGTGAGCTTTTGTATGCACCTCTCTTGTTCTGCACCTCCAAGTTTCACTTCTCAATACCTCTCTGCTTTGTCAGGGGAATCATTACTTCTTTGCTGAATATTTCATACACTTCAATACCTCTGCTCTCATTCACCTGACAAATACACACTCTCATCCACTCACCAGTTCAGCAAATAAATAAAACACATCCTGCTGAGAAACGTGGACAAGTCTGTGTTTTAGTCAGTAACTTTCCTTATTTTCTAAAGCCCTGCATAGCCTTAGTTTATTGTTGGAGCTCTTATGTTACCATGTCCTTTTATAATACTATTTTCAATGAAATATTCCATTTCCTAGAGTCAGCATGGCGTGTATTTAATAAGAGATTTTAACGGTTCTGTTCTTGACCGTCATTTATGCTCACTTTAAAATTTCCCTTCTAGGCTTCCAGGAAAAGACGACAAGATAGATAACTGAAAAAAAAAGTTTTCTCCTCAGCGAAGTGGAAAATATGGAGAACTCATAGCACCCTTGCTCTCTCCAGGCTACAAGCACTCCAAAGAGAAATTAAGAATATTCAAGTAGTTCTTGACCTCTTACTCTTTCTGTGATTTAAATCATATTACAGCCACTTATCAACTAGCTCCCAGGTGAAGAAAAATATTAAGACATAATTATGTGAATATAAATAATGTTTTGATTCACCCAAGGCTGGAACATGTAAGAACTACTTTATTCACTTGGCAAAACAAGCTCATATTTAATTTAAACTGAATTCCACAAAGTCCTCTGGCTACAATGTTTTTTTAAGGTATATGGCAGGAGAAAGATAGCCTTAGGGCTTGTATACTATTTTCAAAGGCATTGGAGACTTCCCGTATTTTCTTTTTGCTCTTTTTCATGCTTTTTTCATGATCAAACCTTTTGTTTGGTTACCACTGGTCTTAGACTGCCCTTGGTCTAACATGTGTAGTCGTAATTATGAATGAGAAAAATAAGTTCTACAGCTAGCAACTCCAACACTGTCTGCACTGTTAAATTAAAGATCTGTGCATTACAGTTCCACTGTTCTGTCTGGTCTACCATTTCAGACAGTGCTGTATATATGCACATCTGATTGTGTTTCTCTTGTATGTTCATGTAACACAAACATGGGTTCTATTGCTTATCTGTCCTATGTAAACAACTTATTTTGAATTTACTTTACATTTTCATTTTCATTGCTTTTCAACCGTCTCTGTGTATCTAGATCTTGCTTTGCCTTGCAATACACGTAATAAAAGACCATAAATATATTGTTTACTTTACTAAATCATTTCACAATAAGCAAAAACATTAATTACAGATGAAGGTATCACAATATTGAAGCAGCGAATATTGGTCAGGGATCATCACTGTGCCAATCTTTGTGAGAGAATTGTTCATTTGTTTTGAAAAAAAATTCTACAAGCAAGTATGATGTAAGCCTGTTAACATCGACTCTGTGTAATATTTTAAAAAGAGGGCATAATTTTGTATTTCCATTTGGGAGTTTACCGCTCCTACACTTCAAGTTTGAATTAAATTGATCCATCAGTTTTCTGTAAATTATTAAAAATATTTGGTGTCAGGAAAAATGAGCTTTCTTATTGTTTGTTACATAACCAAGAAGTTTATTTCCAGGACTGCCAATCACCAACCAGACCGTACCCCATCAGAGCGCCACTCGCTAGATTAGTCGAATGTGCCATTTGGCTGTTAGATTTTTGTTGAACCACGCATAATATGGCAAGCGATATGGCTACAGGAAAAAGGAAAATCCCATATGGAGTATTGTGATGTTGGCTACAAAGACCAATACAGCTTCTTACACCTTCTCACCACCCAAGAACGGTCTGTAAGGATCTTTTTAAGGAGGTTTTGTGCACCAACATTACGGAATTCTATACTGCATTGAAAACCACAGACATGTTAGTTCTTTCAAATAATGACTTATGCATTTTTATCACTGTATAAACTAGCTTGTTTGTGTTTTCCATTAGTATAAGTTAAACCCCTCTGGTTTTCCCAGTTTTTGATTGCAAACAGTTTAACAAAAACTGTAAAAAAAAATTAATGAACAAAAAAATATTTCAAGAGGTGGGGCATAATGAGCAACAGCTTATTAGCATAGACGTGATGTAGCTCAAGCCAGTAAGTCAAGTCAAGTCAACTTTATTTATATAGCACTTTTTACAATATACTTTGTCTCAAAGCATTGTCTCGACTTCAGTCCTTAGCCTCAGCGGGTAAACTGGTTTCCAAATGTTAAAGACTTAAAAACCTAGTAAAATCCCAGTGTGTGAGGGGAAAATTCCACCCTTGGGCTTCTTCAGAAAAACATTGTTACTAAACACACACATGTAACAAGTAAAAAACCATTTAATATTTATGTGCAATTATTCTGTATAGCTTTCTGGGTAGGGGTCACATTTCACTCACTGTCCACATCTTCTTTCCTTAAAACACACATTGAAATATTCATGATGATTTTACCCTTCAGTGGAATTCGACCCTGTGTTACTCTGTGGACCGTTACCAATCCCCAGACTATCTCGGCAATTACATTTTACGGGGTAGGTTGCCAGGTCTTTCCCCAACCCTGTATCTCTACAGGGATCTTGTGTG
>JAOTRQ010000006.1:1343653-1357961 GCA_028565875.1 Hoplisoma paleatum | reverse complement strand
TAGGTTGATCGGAAATGTGTAAATTGTCCCGTAGTCACACACAAGATCCCTGTAGAGATACAGGGTTGGGGAAAGACTTGGCAACCTACCCCGTAAAAATGTAATTGCCGAGATACTCTGGGGATCGGTCCACAGAGTAACCCAGGGTCGAATTCCACTGAAGGGTAAAATAGAGAGATAGAAAAAGCTCAAGTCAAAAATAGTTTGAAACAAAAGACAAAATCAATCTAACAGCAATTGAATACAAATTAGATTTAACCATCAGCATCTTGTGTTCTCATGACTTGACCTTGAGAATGCCTGATTTTTGTTCACAATGGGCAAGACGAGTCCAATAATTCTAATAGATAATCTCCAAGGACGTTAGCATCACAACTTTTAACAGTTTAAATTGTTATGCTGTTCCCTGCTCATGAAACAGTTATTCCAGAACGTAGTGCAAGGAGGAAAATTGATGACAGAACCATATGAAAAGTGGTTTGACATGTAAAACATCCAAAGAACATGAGACTGAGTTAGAGATTTGTGGAGTGATTGTTTTAAACTATACCACATGTACCCTAAACGAAACAGGGCCTTGTGGACGATAGCCACAGAGGACTTCACTGCTTAAAGAAAGACTTACCAACTTTGCCATAGCTTACATTCCCAAACCACAATCCTTCAGGGAAAATATTATGTGGAGTAATGAAAAGCAAACTAAAGCTTTTGGCAATGTACGCAAGTTCAACGCTTATAGAAGATGAAATTAAGTTTTTATTTTACAAAAATGCACTCTGCCTAGTAAAACTTGTGGTAGAGGTTCTGTAGTCACATAAGACTGCTTTGCTATTTTAAATGTTTTACAGAAATAGAAAATTATAGGACTGTCAGAGCATTGTAGAGCAAAATTACAATAATGGAGAACAAATTTGCAAGTATGACAGCAACAAATAAAATGAAATATAATTTTCAATGCAATACAAATAACCAGTAAGAAAATAGGTGTGGCTTACTCAAGGTTGCCTCAATGACCTAAAGGGTTTTGGGCCCAGTTAAACTCTACTGTAATTACCCACACAAAAGCTAGACCTAACTGTCTTGTAAACGAATCCAATAGTCATTGAAGGAAGAGGATCTTTTCTCCAGGCTGAGGTGATCAATCTTCATGCTGTCCCAGAATTACAAAGAGAGGTTAGACAGGTTAAACCATGATATATAGTCAAGTATTGTATTGCTCTGCACAGACAACGAACACAAAGGAAAAGTTAACCTGGATGACTCCATTGTTACCGTTGACTTAAATCAAAAGAAAATTTTGTAATTAAAACATATTTTAGGATAAAAATCTAAAAATGATTTATTTGGATAATATTAAACACAGTCTAGATATTAGCTATGTGTTCCAATAGCTGTATATAAAAGTTACTCGGAGTCTTTCTATCCTTGAATAATACATATCGCTAGAGGTGACAGCAATATTTGATTTAAATCCTGAACTGAACAAACATTCCTTTAGTTCAGAGCAGGTGTGAGAACTTGATGGTACTGATGAAGAGTTGGGGTGACAGATGTTTGACCTTTCTGCATTCTCCCTGCTTAGTGAAGAACGTAGCAGCCTGTGGCAGTGTTTGAGTCATAAGCCAAGCAATAAAAAGTGTTTGTTGATGACATGAAAAACTAATCACATGTATAAATTATTTTCCCTAGATTGTCAACAAAACATATACTACATATTTCGCTAACTTTCTCATCAATTGTAATGGAATTTGTTGTTTTGGCCACATTGCATTAATCAATCTATTTTCTAGTCGTTCATTGTCATAACTTCAGGGAATTGAAGAAATTGTTGAAAACGTTTAAATCAGACCAATTCTAACCAAGCAAGCTTGCTGTTGGTAATATCTCATTTAATGAAATTCTCAACAGTGCAGGACAAGGTCGCTTTAGGTCAGCCTATTTCATCCAAAGCAATGTTAAATATTGTTTGGAACATGCTTTATACAGAAATCCAGAGACACTGTAAAGAAAGATTTGCCAACATGTTGCCACGATGTTTATTTTTAGTCACAGGACTGTAGCAATGTTTACTACTACCTGACTACCAGACAGCTTATCTGACTTGTAGGTATTAAGGCATTATTAATAGCTGAGTTTAGTAATTAGCCTGATATACAGTCCAAGCCTATGACTGTTCAGCCATGAAAACTATGTCTATGACAGTCTATGAAGCTTGTTAATAACATCGATTGGGTTTCTGATGCTTGTAAGGGCCAGTTACAGTGTTGTACCCAAGACAAGAAAATAAATTGAACTTAATAAATTTAAACCTTTTTTTAACTGCTGGTATTTAATGTAGTTTTATTTATAACACCAAATATCATGTAAGTGAAGTCTGAGGTATGGTGTGATTAAACCACTGAAGTTCAGAAGAATAAGAACACAATTAAAAAAACGAATACAGTCTTATTCAAAAGTTAGGAAAGTAATAACATTTTATTTGTTGCCCTTTAACTGAACTTGGTTTCTACCATGACATAATCCTGGAGCAAAACATGCTTCCTGTTGCCTATATGAGACTGTCACCAGTGTGTTTGTTTTGTGAACAGCACTGGGAATGTCACACTCTGGCAGAAATGACTGTAGCAGTTAATGGTGTTGGTTGCTAATGATGTGCTGTGAAGTCTAAAATGACAGACGCTCTGAAAAACGGCCATATGGTTTCTGCTTAATATTGTGAAAACTGTGCAAAATGTATCTGGGTATTGGTATTAAAAATGCCATGTTGTGCATACACAATGTTGAATATGTAATAGATTTATTTAATGCATATAAAGAAATGATTTCCCACAACACATGTCTAATTAACTCAAAACAACATTATCCTTTAAAACATTTCGGTTCACTTTTTGGTTTGCAATTTACTTCCTCAACACACTCAAGCTACTGTCTGCTTTAGCTTGTGGGCTGGTGAAAAATATGTAAGCTCCTCTTCAGACTAAAGTGTTGGGTATATAGAAAGCAGACAACTGAACTTTAGGTTATATCATATAAGGTGTCAGTGCTACAAATACAAGCGAATATAAACAACATTTTAGCTTGGCAAAAGAAGTAGAGACAATCAGGAAAGTGACAAATAACTTTTTAAAATATGTAATATTATATATGTCATGCTTCACTCCTGAAAGTGGCAAGTGAGGGATTTTGGAGATTCCGATGGTAAATGGTATTATTACTATTACTAATATTACTAATACTACTGCTATTGTAAAAAAAACATCAGAAATAAACAGAGTATGGACAGTAAAACCAATATATACATTATAAACAGTATAAAGTGAATGTGAGAGTGTCAAAAGTGTCAAAAGTGTCCATGTGTCCAGTATTAATAAAAAAGACTAACATTATGTGTTTGCAAAGTTTGCACCAAGATATGTTTGAAGCACAGTTGTATGCTATTTATGCTAGCAATTATAAAAGTCACAATTAAAGTCGGAAGACATTCAGAAAATTATGTAATTATGTCTGCATGCATTGTACAATTTTAGATTATGAGATAAAAAAGGCTGATTTTACATGACACACAGTCTGGCTTTCAGACAGTTGTGAGACCAGAATTTAGTCATTTAGTCAAGCTTTTTTTGGTCAATCATATTTGAGTTTGTGTCATCAATCAAAATGCTAAGAAGACAAGATTAGATTTTAATCATGACAGGGTAAAAATAAAGAAAATTCTTGAGTTTATTTTTTTATAACACCCATTGTACTTTTTTTCTTTAGCCTTAAGTTGGTAATACTTTATCATGTGAACTTGACCATTAGAATATTCAAAGTCATTCGCAAAGCCATTAGGCCAGTCAGGTGGTACAGTGGTAAGTTATACTTGCTCAATATTATTGGAATCCAGGGTTCAATCAGGGCAGTGATGGTTTAGTGGTTAAGGTACTGATCCAGTATTCAGCAGGTCACCGGTTACTGTTCCCCTCAGTCAAGGCCCTTAATCCTCAATTGCTCAAAACATTGTCTACACCTGAATTGTATATCGCTTTGAATAAAAGTCTGCTAAATGCAGAAAATGTAAATTTAAAAAACATAGCATTGCTATTGTTCAGTCTAAAGTGTCAACATACAAAAATGATACAATAAACAATGAACAATAGAAAAATGAACAATAAAAATGAGAACAGACACCAGTCACTGAATGAAGACAAACAAAAAATGCTGTAAAACTGGCACTTGTAACTGTGACTAAACTAAAGCTACAGCAAATTAACTTTGCACATCATGTTTACGCAAGGACAGCTGTTAGTTAATTTCCATCATTTTTTATTTTTGTTTTACTGTGTGATGTGTTCCCATAAATACACACACCCACATCATTATGTGGATCATTAAAGACATGAATGAGTTCTTAATGTTCCCTTACCATACAGCTGTCACCAAAAGGGGTGTTGGGGGGTTACATTTAATTTAAACATTTTTTTTCTTACTTTGTGACTTTTTTTCAAGTAACAGTCAAATGAATTGACTCACCAGTCTGTTTACTACCAGTTTATCCCAGTCAGGGTCACTGTGGGTCCACTTAATTAGAGAAAATGCTGAAAACACCCTAGACCTGTATCTTTTAGCTAATCTGTAATACTGTCAGCATGCTCTCTTGCCTTTTTTTTTCTTTTTCCCAGCAGTGTCTTTTTTGTTGCGGCCGAGGGCAAATACATGTTCAAGAGAGGTCAAGGGCATATGGGTTAGAAAAGCTCCTACTTTAAAATAACAAATGTACACTCATCTGGACCATTGGGGAGTCATTAAGAAATAATATACTCTGGCTTTGTGCTAGGTCTTGGGACACCCCTCTTCACCTCCAGCTCTCTTTTTGTGACCACCCGAGAAAATCACAATGGTGGTGTTCCA
Organism: Hoplisoma paleatum; assembly: GCA_028565875.1. NCBI lineage: Eukaryota > Metazoa > Chordata > Actinopteri > Siluriformes > Callichthyidae > Hoplisoma > Hoplisoma paleatum. Next base: position 1,353,071 of record JAOTRQ010000006.1, on the reverse strand, counting down.
GCCATATGGATTTAGGCTGATCTGAACTCAACTCTAATACCTGTGTGGTTAATTAGGGACTGAATATTGGCCAACTGTGTGCCGATCTGAACTCCCTTCTGATTTGGCCACACCAAGAGCTCTTTTAAGTGGCACAGGGCCTCCAGGGACAAGGTTGAAATGGAGGGCTAATTATTTGAGATAACATTGAATAGAGAAGGGGATTGTGCATTTGAAAAGAAAGTGCAAACCAAAAGATAGAGAAAGGAAGAAAGGGTGCAAGCATGAGAGTTAGCAGTAAAGGTCACTGCTTTTCCTTTTTCATGTAAAGTGTCAACACCCTGTTATTCCTTTTTGATGACTGACAACAGATTGCGTATAAATAGAACATTTTAGTCTGGTCTGCCAATCTGGTCCACCTAACAAATGGATTGAAGTGAATGGCAAGTCATTGCTTAATCTGTTCATTTCACTGGTTTGATAGACAATTGAAAATAGAACACTGACTCCCAGCTGAAATGTCTGATATTTCTGCATGAATAACATTACCTGTTATTTGTAAATGGTATAGCGATATAATGGTCTAATCTAGCAATGTGAGTGAATTTGAATTGTTATTTACCCTTGATTATGAAGAAACATCTTTGAAGCTAATTCTGAAAAGCCATACATGTCAAAATCAAAATCTAGAAAACTTTTATTCTTCTACATTTAATTCAATCTGCACAGTGAAACACATTTACACACACTAGGGGGCTGCAGTAAGCACATATGCCTGTCATGATGGGTCTTCCTAGCTATTGCCCCTGGGAGAGCATTTAGGAGTTAGGTGCTTTGCTTAAGGGAACTTCAGTTGTGATCTGTTGACTCCCTGAATTGAACTGGCAACCTTCCGATCACAAACCCAGTTCTTTAATTACCAGACTATGGCTGCCCAGTTACACTGTATAAAAATGTATATATTATATCAGATCAGTAATTCAATAGTATACATAAATATGCTGGTAACATTGTTCACTCTGCTCACTTTACACACTCCAATGATTTAATTGCCACCACTGCCACTGCAACAAATGTCCAATGTTATTACACAACTGCACTAATAATAAATGTCTACCAGTACAGTACAAAGTTAAAAAAATAAGACACTATGTTACCATTTAAATTAAATTAAATTGTCTAATTTGACAATAATTGAACAATAAAAATAAAGCAAGATCCAAATCCACCAAAAAATGATGCAATCAAATTGATCCAGTGTGAATGTATCATAGCTTGTGAGTCTTTCCCCTCAAAAGTCTGCGTATGTTAACTGTATTTGTAAAGGTAGTGAACTCTAAACAATATGCTAAAAGTGGTTTCTGGTTTTCTTTGACTTGACATTTTGTTCCCATTGTTACAGTGGCGGCAAAATAATCAAAATAAAGCATAGCTCTGTACTCAACATTGACCAAATCATCATAACGCCAACCTACATATGCAATATGTCATATGCTTCGCATTAAAGGTTTATAACAAGTTCATGTCAGTGTTATGACTGAGGACATATGTCCACATCAGAATTGCCATGCCACTGGTTGAAATTCATTTGTGTATTTTTTGAAATTGACATCTAGCCTTTGCTGTATCTGGAGAACCTGCAAACTGTCTAACAAAGTTATATGATTACAGCTGTGTCTAGAGAAATTGTACATACTTTAATACAGTTATAGGAGGTCTTAAGCTGTCTGGTGCTAAGAGAGGCTTATGTTTCTAGAAGCACAGCAGTAATGCTATAACTGTGTTAAACTATACCGCTTAAGGCACAGCAAGCAGTCAACTCATAACCATGTTAAACTATATTCAGTTTCTTCACTACCACACACAAGTCTCCCACCACATTAGGTTTTTGGCTTAGCTTTCCTCAATCACACTCCTACTGAATTATTTCTTATGCTGACGTGATGAGTTGGAAACCCAGAATGTCACTCTATTCAAATTTTAGCTCCATTTTGAAAATATTTTCTTGTGTATCTATTGTCACAGCATCGCTCAGAATAGGAAAGTGAATCATTTGTGAAGAGTCGACATCAGACCATGTCAAGATCAATGTTGTTCATTCAATGGAAGTGGAGATTTATTACAATACAATGTAAGAGCATAAAAGTAATCTCTTTAATTGACAAATCATCTGTGAAAGATGCTAATGCGTCTGAGCAAACTGTAAATAACACCCATTATTTAGTAAACAGTCACCAATCTGGACATTTAGTTCAAGCACAGACATGTCTCAGTGATGCCAGCTTGGCTGGACATGGCTCATTGGTTTTCGTAGTGCCCGAGTAAAGCCCTGGCAGCAGTGCACTCATCACTGTGATTGAGAACCAGTGCCACAACACCACTCAATTTATATCTCGAGACAGCAAGAGACCTCCTGTTATCTTTACTTGATTAATGCCAGAGTGAAAATTAGCTGTGTTTAGTTGCATGTCTGTCTGATATTACAGAGTTATGTGTTGTGTGTATTTGATACATACTCGCTCCACATTGTCAGGAGTCCCTATTGTTTTGTTAATTTTCCATTTTTGTGCACTTGGCAAAGAGCATGTTTACTACTCGGTGTTATCAATGCCTATTGCAGTCTGTATCGTCTAGATATAAAAATGTGTCTGGCCAGGGGTTTGACTGGTTGTCATAAAAATGATCTGTTTGGGTTGTTTGGCCTCTCTGGTTACATCTGTTATCCAGACAAACAAAAGACCGAGTTACACAACCAAAGTGTAAAAAGTACAATGAGGCAGTTCAGCTGTATAACCAGTTCTAATACAAAGAATTAAGTTTACCCCCCTCTCTTATTTCTCTCCTTTTTAGACTGTGCATGATCCAGAAGATCAGTGGGTGATGGAGGCAGACCATGGAGTATCCATTTCCACGCACCATATGGAAACTCTGTTGTGTGTTCAGAGGAGGTGTGCGGTAATAGTGACCTGGGCCATATGTGTTTTAGAGAATTACAAACACAACAGAGCTGTGTGGTTCCCTAACACACAACATATGGGTGTCAGTTCGAAGGTAGGGGCTTTTAGAAACAAACCCTCTTGTATTTGCACACACACAAATCCACATGCACAAACAGTAGCAGACTCGCACTCCGCTCTCTGGCCAGTCAATGAATCTCTAGGGATTGCTCTAATGAATTGCACTATTGACACACTCCATGGTTTGCTTCATTAGTGAGGATGAGGGCTCGCTCACAGTCAGGGGCACGGTGCAGGGCTGAGCTTTTCGAGACACATTTTAAAAATATCTATTATTTTACTTAGATTCTGGTGTCTTTATAATTATAACATTTGTGAAGTTTGTGAGCACTGGATCATGAAAGTGTAGTGGTTGATGTCTAAATATATGGCTCACTAAGTACATTTTATGATTTGTGATACAGAATATTGTACTGATAACAATCAAGCACGCTAATTGTTAAATTTTTATACAATGTATATCATTGATTTGTTATCCAACTTGCAAGGCACTATAGTTTAATGCTAGTTGTATACTGTGTATACTGTAAATAGATTTGTTAATTAGATGGGAATTAGATTTATTAATGATGGTGTAGCTTGTATAGTTATCATCCTGTAGATTAGAACAAAATCCACATATTTATATAAGATACATACTTTAAATAAACAGGTTTTAGTTTGTTACTTGGGTACTGTAGCTTCGACAATACTAGCTCAGCACTAAGAGATTTTTTAATAAAAAAATGATCTTCTCTGAGAACTATTTAGATAGGCTTTTGGTATGTAAAACCGAGTAAGGTACTAAGGTCTTAGTAAAACCACTTATGGTAGGGAAAACATTTAAGACCTAGTGTACTCCATTCATGTGCTGATAATATACACCACTTGTAGGTGATAAGAAGCACATGGTAACTGGTTGTGTATTGCACAAGAAATGTGATTGGCTGATGCTCTGGGACTACAATGGGGAAAAATTTAAAAATACTAGTTTGGAAGAAAGTGCGTGGCATGCAAGAAAATGCAGCAATAAGACTCGGATCGTGATTAATTGTTATTTGTTATGCCCATACGTTGAACATAAGGCAGTTGCAGCATAGTGAAATTAATGTTACAGTACTTTAAGCTGATTGGACTAAATGTATTTGCCAAATAAAATTTTATGTGCAGAATAAACACTGGCTGCATTAAGCCATTTTAGCAGCAATAAAACATTTTCAAATACATTATATCTAAATCATTTTAAATGTTCAGACATTTAAGATACATTTTATCCTATAATGTCCGAACTTATCAACTAATCTAAATGCTTAACCTTTGTGACCTTGATCCCCAGTTTGATTTTCAGAGTTGCTGGCTAGTTCGGTTGGACGTGGGAGTAGATTCATTATGCCGTTAAAAAACACAACAACTATGAAACAGTGAAAGCTGCCTTATGTCCCACAAGGGATGAAAAAAGATAGATAGATGGAGGGAGGGATGGCTGGATGGATAGAGAGATAGAAAATATCATTTTTTTAAAATACCAAATTAGTAATAAGTAATGAGCATTTCAGACATGTAACAAATTAAAAGATGTTAAGGTTAAGTACTAAAATACGCCAGACATTGCAGTACTTTCCAGTGTATTGTACTTACTGTATTTATTTACCAGAAGCTGAATGATATGGGCATGTCCATGTAGCCAGAAGCCAGATGAAGTGTTGTGTATCCCTGTTAACACACATGTGCAAGAAACACTGTAAACAAATCTATATTACCTTTGTTCAGCTGTTGTGTGTAATCATCACATTAGGTTGAGTCAGCTGGTCGGATCATATGGAATGCACATTAGCTCACATGTGTGTGCTACGGGAGTAAACTGACAGCCACTCTGTCAGCCACTCTGCCAGTACCCTGTTGTTTCTGTAAGTCGTTTGTGATATTAAAAAGCAGCTGGACATCACTGCACACACTGCTGTGAGCAGTATTCACTTTTCATTTATGTAGCTAGGCTGAGTGGGGAACTTGCAGTGATCGCTACAGCAAGCCTGTCATTTATAGGCCTGCACATTAACACTAACCACCCTTCTCCTGGAACTGCTGTCACTCACTGTCATCTTCCAACACGTGAATCAAAGCATTAAGCATGAAAGACGTCTTTTATGCCAAATGTTAAAACAACCGAGTCTCCAAAACAACACGAGGTAGGTAAACAGTCAGTGGGATTTAACAATGGAAGTACTAAATATTATGTGTGCAGATCAATGTCTTTGCACATTAACACACTACAGGAAAGTAGTCATGTGACAATGTGCTCCCGGCTGAGATGGGATGTCATCTCATTCCAAATAATTTTCATCATCACATAGTGCATGGCTAGGTCCTAGAACTAACAAAACTTATGTGAAAAGCTTTGACTATATACACAAATATGGAACTAAGGGGACTAGACCAACCCCTGAACAACATTATTTCTACCCCCACTATCTCTTCCACAACCAATCTTTACAGTTGCAGGAACATTCTACTGGCACTCACCAAAATCAGACTCATCCATCATACTGACAGATATAGAAGCATGATGGTTTTTCCAAAAAACATGTTTACACTGCTCCAGAGTCCAGTAATTGCAACAGTTATACACTTTGCACGTGACTGTTCAACCACAGCATGTAGTTTTTATCATGCTGATGCTAATGCCAGAAAAGATTAAAAACCATGTCACTGCCATGTGCCTCAGTTTTTAAAACACTTTCAGTGTTTAGTAATAGCATGCACATGTGATATATTTAGTGATATGTATAGCAGGATTATTCAAATTGAGTTCAAAGTCATCCGCAAAGTTTTATAATGGATTTATAATGAATTATTTCCTATAGCAGTATGTATGTAATTGAAAAAAATGCATATACTTTTTACAGCCTTGCATTTACTAATTTACAAAATACATTCAGATTTCTTAGTTATTAAATATGAACAGAATCACAAGATTAAATAATAACATGAAACCAGATACATGTACAATAAAAGTCGGAGGGTAATTATGTTTTTAGTTTACTTTACTCTGTGGGAATGATGATGTCCTACGTAACCAGTTACACAATAATGGTAATCAATGGTAAGGTTAAGAGGTACTCTAGTTCGTAGATCCAGACTCTGCTAGGGTGAGAAATACCCATAGCCCTGTCTGCTCCAGGGGCACCATGTGCCCTTTGTTTTCCAAACAATCTGGAATATATGTAGAAATTATTTTATTGTACTCTACATCTGTATATGTGTAATGATACTACTGAGTACATTTTAATCAAGTACTACATGTACTAGACTGGAGAATAAAGGGCTGGTGTATCAATTTCTGATAAGCTAATAAAAATATTCAAATTGATAAAGAGCATCTAATCTATAACCAAGGCCATCCAGTGATCTTCCTAGTTTGAGTAAAGCGATTGGTGGTGGCCTTTTGTAATCTGGAATACACTGTAGAAACGTTGCTAACCACAATGCTAGCATAATGCTTTCTCCCATAGCATTGGTGCACTGAAAGGTTAAAGTAGGCTTCCCTCTGCTCTAGTCCTCATTACTACATGAGTGCTAGCATTGACATTTTTTGGAAAGGTCACAGACACTTTCATGTGCTCAGCTTCATGCTTACTTTAAATGTAAGTAAAGGCCAGGGAGCAGCTGGCCGGGAGGGCCAAAGGAGCCAATGGAGATCAAGGAAAGTCACTAGGGTACGTTTTAACGAGTCTGACAAAACTCTTTCTGTATCACTCTTACATTCGGATCTGAATGAAAAACTTTCTTTGGAGACTTTCTATGATTTCTGCATTGAAGATAAGAAGTCTTGGATGGGTTGAAGGATGGTTGTCATCTTTTACTTCTTTGTAAAACAGATTTTTTAATATACCCCAAGTACTGTGCACCATTCATAACCTGTCAGTTCTTTGTCTATAACTCACTGGAAAATCCAAAAGTGTCTCCCTTTTGAATTTTTAATAAAACCTATTTGTTCAGTGTCCCTGCAGAGAGACGGACGCCTCCTTCAATTCACCCAGAATCCTCTACTATAGGTGGACGCCAAATCACTGTGTAGCATGACCACACTTTGAATCTAAAGCATGTTTATGCTAAATCCAGACTCATTTCACAGGTATATTAAAAAAGGACTCACCCTTTTCACTGTGAAAGAGAGACAAATGGAGAAAAGGAGGATGAGTTCAGTCTCAGCTCCAGTATTCAAGAACAGACAGGGAAAAGATTAAAGAATGACAATAAGCATACTGAACCCAACAGGCTTGGTCAAAAACCTAATTTCACACTCACATTAAGAGTAATTTGGTTTTGAAAATATTTCACCAAGCCTGTCTTCCTCGGAAGAGCATAAAGCTATAAGTCTGCATTTTCTGAATGTGAGATTGACAGACTGAAGCCTAGTCATTTTAAGTACTATGTGGCCAGATATGGCTATACTTACGTTCTGCTAGAATTTAAGAAGAAGCTTTGTTGAGGTAAAATAATAAAAGAGAAATATTGAGTGGTTGTGACATCAGAGATTGTAATTCAAAATATTCCTTTATATATGATATTTATCCTTTCCAACTAACTGATTGTGAAATTTTTTAACAGAAGTCTAATAAGCACTAAATCAAATGTGGGACCCCTTTAAAACCCTATTTGCGGCACATGTTGGTCACCAAGTATAATTAATTACTTACTCATGTCTAGAAGTTGCAAAAAAGACACACTAGGGGGCAGCAGTGAACAAAAGTACCTTATGTGGTGGGCAGCTCTAGCCACGGTACCTGAGGGAAAGTTCGGGCTTTGGTGCTTTGCCCAATATCACTTCGGTGGTGGCCTGTTGACTCTCAGAGTCAAACCGGCAACCTTCCAATCACAAGCCCAGTTCTCGGACCACCAGGCCACAGCTGCTCCAGAGGAAGACAACGATTGAACCTAGAATCACAGGACCTTGTCACAAAACACATCTGTTACACTTTATTATAACAAATTATTAGCATATATTGACCAATTGAAGCTGATTTTGCTATTAAAATAAATTAAGTCGATGTAAATTGTCAATTTGCTTAATAACTGCATAAGAAGGAAAGAGGAAATGTAAAAAATAAATGGACAGTTTTACTCATGTGAAACTTTCTCCACACTGTTGTAAAGCTGTTAGGCTGCATGCAAAAATCTACAACATTTTGTCTAGAATAAAACAACCAAACCGCTCACTTGAAAAAACATTAATTTAACATGAGGGGGGGGGGTGTGATGTGCTGATGGCACTCTATGGATTATTGATTTTTTATTCCCTCTTTGCCCAAAGGGGCTCCATTTGAACAGCACCATTACCTCCATAACGATTAGAGAGCAAAAGTTAATTATGTAATTATGAAGGCAATAAGTGGCGTGTGTGTGCTTGCTGGTGCCAGAGAAGGTTTTAAACATTATCTCCACTGTGCACATCACAGCAGAGAGGGTGAGAGAAAGAGATTAGCGCATTCGAGGAAAAGCAGACTGAGAAACCATTAACTAAACACAACAATTTTCTTCAATTACATTTGATTCTACTCTAAACAGCACACACACACAAACACACACACACACACACAAATATCCATACATACAGACACATAAATACATAAACAACGTGATCCATCCATCACTTACCCTTTTACCTTTACAGGATAATAATGTATGTGACACAGTTACTATATTTATGATTGTATATATGTTCATTCTGTTGGGTATTACTATGGATATACATGCTATTTCACTTTTGACTTAGATGCAATTTAACCAGTAAACCAGTAATACAAACAGTAATATTTTTTGCCTCATATTTACTGATAATAAAAAACATGGATGACAAGACAGTGATTTTAAACTTTCATTTATGAAATGTATACTGTTTCTCAAGGGTTTGAACCTTAAACTAGAAGTTTTTTCTTTTCTGCTTTAGTCCAGTGATAGTTTGGTGGTTAAAGTACAGGACCAGTAATAAGAGGTTTGCTTTTTCAAACCTCACCACCATCAAGCAGTCACTGTTCAGCCCCTGAATAAAGCCGTTAATGCGTGATGCTCAACAATCATGTTTGGTCAAACTTGTAATCCACTCTGGATTTACCAACGAGTCTGCTATATTCTAAAAATGTAAATGTGTTGATTTGGCATAATTTTTATGTCTGTATGAAATGGAATTGGCACAGTCACTACAATGCAGTCATTTGTTTTCAACAGTTTTTCTTTATATTATTTTTGCTATTGTATTCCTTCAATTTGTTCCAAGATTCATTAAAGTAGTTCACTAATTGACGCTACGTGATAGTCAGGTATTTCCGCATCTGAATGTTTCAGAACCATTCCAGGCTTGACCCAGGACAGAGGCTAGAATGCAAGTTTTAGAATGCTGTGCTTTATCTTGTAAGGTCAGGACACTCCATCTCTTGTTAGGGGTC
>JAOTRQ010000006.1:1326324-1337585 GCA_028565875.1 Hoplisoma paleatum | reverse complement strand
GTGTGTGTGTGTGTGTGTGTGTGTGTGTGTGTGTGTGTGTGTGTGTGTGTGTGTGTGTGTGTGTGTGTGTTTTACTGTGGGCCAGATGGACGCTCTTTCCTTTATTCTCAGTGTGAAAGGACAGCTTAAACTCAGCCTTCTTGCTCGAGTTCAATAGTTGGGCTAAGTCTATGGACCACCTCTACTCTGCTCTCTTTCAAAGCTCTGTGGCTCCCACCATATGGACCTGTTTAAAAACTCCTGCAGTTTCACACAAAAGAGCAACACTAGGATCCTTTAGGAACAACTGTAGTAATAACATTCAATTATATCATGGAGTGTTCAGTAATGTAATGGCCTTTATATGGTCATGTATCCGGTAATGCTATGATGGCATATTAGTCAGCCTCTACAGAATAGCAGTTTACAGCAGCTATGTTTTTTTTACTAATTTATTAATATATTTTTTTTATTTCCTGGAACCCATTCTGTATATAAACTGTGAAAATCAGCACACAAGAGTTATTCTAAAAAAAACTGTAGGTCTTTTTTTATGGCTACTGTAAATCGTTTAATCCTTTTACACTTTAAAGAAACAATTTCGTCTCCCAATAGATGCAAACTGAGAAGAGAGAGAGAGATCTTCAGCTGCCATTGGGTCTGCCTGATTAAAGTCTTTGTTGATAATTGCCATGTAATTACAGTATAATTACACATTTGAAAAGTGCATACCAGACACACAGATTATCATAAATGAAATACCCCAACGATTATTACATTAAACAAGGGTGTAGAAATCATTTACAGAAAATGCTGGAAGCTTTAAAAAACCTAGCTGGGATATTTTGTAAATTAAAAACAAGAGTCTTAGAATGGTTCATATTTTGTACTTTTTTTTACATTTTTGTACTTATTTATATTTATATATATACATATATTTATGTATATATATATTACTTTTCAGCCATAGCATTATTTTATCCTGCTAAGGGTTACTATTCAGTAACAGACCCATGTAGGTGCTATTACCACTGCTGGGAGATTAACCCCCTGTATTCCAGCATAAGTGGGTAAGTATGCTTATCAACAGTACCTACTGAAGATTTATTTTATCTTTTTTGCAAATTTACAATTTTGAGGTTAATACAGTATGTGTATGTTGCAGAGTGGGGTTAGAAAAATATAATAAAATATATAATAAATATACTATTAACAATACAGATAGTGCCATGAACATTTGAACACAGAACTTAACGTTCCAAACTTTCGGGCATAAATTTAATACATTTGAAACTGCATTTCTTGGTGCTTTTGTAAATGATGTTAAGGTGTATTATTTTGGGACAAACAAATTGACTTATTATTTAGATTAATATATAAAATATAAATTTTTATTCATTTAAGTTTGCTGCAACCTACCTATGCTTTCAAAAAACTAACATCATTGTGCTTAAAATGTTTCAAACTGTGTAAATGAAATATTTGTAATATTACAGATTTTATTTTGTTTTTGTTTTAACTTTTCTGAATGTGTGACAGGTATTTAATTCTAAATTTAATGATAATTGTAAAAATGTTATTAAGTTTGCCAAACAAAATGTTTTAATTTAGTTAGTTCACAAAACAAAAAACAAACCACATTAATTCTTTTATTGCTCTTTACAAAATGTCACAGATATTCAGGTAATATGTTCTATATTAAGAAAACACATTCTCACAGTTCACAGAGATGTGACTAATTTAAAAAAGGCTACATAGCAAGACCTTAAAGAGTTTTTAGTTGGAACCCCTTACCCCCTTAATGTGTAGAAGGAAATTGGGCATTTTTCGTAGAATAGATTATAGAAAAGACAAAAAAACATTGTATATAAACTCTCATGACTCAACGTACAATGTTACATTAAGAGTTGGTACGTCCACAAAGAACCAAACCAAACAACTTATTTATTACTCATAAAACTTGTAACTTGTTAATGAATTATGCTATTAATGATGCTAATTAGGCTAAGTGCAAAATCAATGCAAAATGGAATGCAAATGTATAGTTTATATAATTTTACATAATTTCCCCACTGTGGGACTAATAAAGGGTTATCTTATCCTAACTTAATCACTAACAATTAATTGTAAATTGTAATCAATGTTATCATTTAACTTTACTTGCCCATATAAGAGATATATAGACTGACAGAAACAATATATTCGCATTACAGTAGAAAACGCTTATAAATCATTAGTTAATGATAATTTGTGTTAATGTCTCCCTAAAAATGCCGCTATTCTACACTCTCCTTGAATTACGATTTGGAACATAAAACTAATTAAAAGCCTGGATAAAGTACGATAAGTACTTGTCCTTATCGATACATCACAGTGCAAAAGTTTATCATCCCACAACGAGAGTACTGACCAAAACTGAAACTAAAGGCAGAATTTAATCTAGGTACATAGATTACCATCCACAGAGGGGATTAAGGACACCTACTCCTATTTCAAAGCAAGAAATGTTTTGAAGTTTTGGGGGTTGTAGATAAGTTTTAAGGCTGATTCAAGTGGGAACTCCTCATCTAATCCTCTCATTCCCCCTCTCACCTTCTCCTGTTATGTGATCGGTGCAGGATCAGTGTCCAACATGGCCATGGGGCGTTGAGACTCTCTTCCCTCTTCATTAATTTCTTTTAAGAAGATTATGGTGTTCTTGTTTGTTATTGTTTACAAATCTGCTTTATCGGGTATCATATTGGTGAAGTAGTGGCATTAAGACATGATAAGTGGAAGAAAACATAGAATTGTGGGAATCCATAGTAGCCTACAGGTAAGAGAGAACAAGCATTAAGCATTGTTCTTTGAGCACTATACTGAAGCCTGCAGACTGGGTGTAGTGTGAAGACTGAATGTGCTCATTTATTCCTTATTTATTAAAGAAATCATTAGCAATGAGAATAAAAGACTTCAGAAGGGTGACCATAAGTATATGGTTAGGATAGCAGGATAACTAGACCTTTACTGTTCAACTACCCAATCATTTATTCTTTTCATTACTTACACTACATCAGTGTTTGACAATCATTTGGAAGCTGATTATCCTATGTAGTTGTGGGTATGTAGTTTTCCCCATTATTCTTCGATATAGTACTTCAGCTACTTAAAAAATGTCTTGATTATTAACAACTGGACTATTTACAAGATGTTTAACTTTGACTCAGCCTTGTTAAGCATGTTGTTTCTTAATGCCCAATCATGGCAGCTTCAATTATTTTAAAATGCGTCACACATCTCTGGTCTTAATTTGTCATAGTTTTTAAAGAATTAGGTTTAAGTTTAGGGCATCCAGTTACAAATTTCCAATTCTAAATTGTGCTGTTTAGGTAAAACAATGATTGAACTTAAATTAATTATTTTACATATTAAGTGCCTGATGGAATTAGTCTGATTTATTTTAATTTATTTATAATCTCGCTTTATGATGTGAGTGTGGTGCCACTGTTGGGCCCCTGATCAAAGTCATTAACCCTTGATTGCTTAAAAATGGTGGTCGACCTTGAAAACTAATAGTAACAAAGTCCTGTTGGCAGGACAGAAAGAAATGAAAAGAATATGCAGGTAATGAGATTCTAGATATCATAGTTAAATGCATTAAACAGTGTCAATAATTGTAAAGTACAAGCCACTACAATTACATTTGAATTGATTTCCATTTTGGGATTCACCAGGTAACCAAAGCAGCTGTTTGATGTGGGAAAGAGAGCAAGTCTTTTACAGAATCATTTGAAAGGATGTGTTATCTTCTTCTGTATCATCTGCTGTGAGCAGAGTTTTAATTATTTTGCTGTGATGATCAAACACAAAATGCTTCCTTTCCCCAGAGACGCCAATGCCAAGTTCACCACACAAAGCCGTCCAATCTTCACAAGCAATTCCAGCCATGCTATTAATTCCACAAAAGCCAAATGTAATTGATTGATAAGCGCTTGAGATTAACCTTTCCTATGAGTTTTTGTCTCTCAATCTTGATGGGCACATAAGATGCTGTCTATCCCATCAACACTATCTCCTTTATCAGATTTTGGTTAAGAGCATTGGCCATTATGGTTGACCTGGGGGGACTGGTGTAGCAAAAGGGGGCCACTCAACATGGCCGCCTTTGACTGCCTCATCTACGGCCAGATCAGATGAGAATGTCCTGTCTTATCTTAAAGGGCAATATAGATGGTGCTTTTGAACTGGATTCGCCATTGAAAACATATTGTTCGCTAGAGGAGAACACCTTGTGTGATCTTTGAGAACGTCCTGGACTGGTGTAGTTTAGCAGTATCTACACAAAGCAACATTTCAGTATCTCTGCTCGCATGCCACTGCAAACATGAATATGTTAGATATGTGCATTCTCTCTAGATTTACACCCTTGGGTTACTAACGCAGGACTCATAGAAGTCTGAACAGGAACATTTTAACAGAGGCTCAATAAAATCATCTTCGCCTGAAGGTTCAGCATGGATGAAAACATAAGCAAGTTTTAGAGCTTGAGGCATAGTCCACAGCACACAAATAATATCTGAAAAGTCAGTTTTGTTTTGGCTACATGAGTGTTTAAAGTCTGTTTTTGCAACAAGCCAATTCTTATATATAATAGCAGCTAAGATAAGCATAAAGTGTCTGACTCGTAAACCAAACATCTCGTCTGCCTTTGTCTTGTGTATAGGTGCTACAGGGGGTAGACAATTTCAAATGGTTTCACACTATTTACATCACTACACTGGCTAAGAGGTAGCCTTACTGTAAAACGATCCAACAGGTTTGGTTCCTAGGTGGCTCCTTCTCTGTGGAGTTTGCCTGTGTCTCCTGAATTTATACCAGGTGCTCCGATTTCCACCCACAGCACAAAAACATGCAAGCAAGGTGAACCGGAGATACATAATTGTTCAGGATTGTATTTTTACCTAGATAAGTGGTGAATATTGAGAGTCACTTAGAGTCACTACCATTTCTATCATGAATGTTGTGAATTGTTATGACCATGAATGGGCTAGTAATCCAAAGGATGCCGGTTCAAACCTCATTGCTGTTAGGTTGCCCAACTCAACCCAAATCAAATTCAAATTCAATTTTATTTGTCATTACACATATACAGATGTAGAGTACAAATGTTTCTCTTCGCATATCCCATCTTGGTTAAGGGTCTTGCTCAAGGAGCAAGCAGTGTAGTGGAGTGTAGCAGAGCCTGGATTTGAACCCCCAATCTTTGGGTTCCCAGCCCAACGCTCTACCCACTAGGCTACACTGTCCCTACACTAACCTTCATTGCTCAGATTGTATACTGTAACTAAGCCGCTTTGGATAAAATCATCTGCCTAATGCTGAAGATGTAAATTTTACAAAAGTGTAAAATATGTTGTTAAACAACGAAACATCACTACATAACTGCTTTTAGTTTGTTTGCTTTAAAACAGCAATTATATATATTTTTTACAGTTTATTATATTGCATTACAATGCAATGTTCAAATTCTTCTGCCATTTTTTTCTAGCTAATCTCACTATTTAATTCAAAGTGATAATTACGTGATATGGGGCATGAACTTTTCTAATCCACAACAAAATGTGAAAAGCATTTGCTTTATCACGCTATGTTGTGAATATTTAGTTCATTCCTCAGTTATTAATTGCAGTGGTAGTATAGCATGTGTAGACAACTGTAACATGAATGAAATACTCTGATAAATCTAGCCTTAGTAGAGTTAGCAGTAGCAACTGAGGCAGTAAGCACATTTGTCAGTCGCTTTACGGAGGTGCTGCAGGCAACACCAGTGCCAGTCGCTCCCAGTTGACTTTACTCACCCCACTGATCCTGCAAATTCACTAAACTTCATGGAAATTTAATAAGTGCTGCTGCTTTGGGCCTCACTCCTGCAGAGCTCAAGCCTGCTGCTGCTGGGCACATATGTGATGATTTACAACCAGACACTCCTCTACCACCTTCCTCTTTTTCTTTCCTCTCTTCTCACTCTCCTCCACCCTTGTTTCGGAAGTGCCTGTTATTGTAGACTAACTAGTAGAATGGACAGCCTTGGGGCCTGAATCTTCTGAAGTTTAAGCCAATCCAGGCTTTGTACACATCCAGGGGCAAACAATATCTGGAAATCGTCAACGTGTTTTATTTTCTTTCTGTTCACCCTCAAAGGGAGCTGCATGGCCCCTCAACACTATCAAGCAACAAAATGCTCTAGGTCAAAAGACTATCTGTTCATGTCTGGCTCTTTTCATCCCAATTGTCTTTCCCTCTTTTAAAAGCTTTGCATATCAGCTTTTCCTGCTCTTCTTTAGGAGAAATTCATCAGAATGTGACTGATGATATAAATCTGGGCAATAGGAGACTACATCTAGGCTTACAAATGAGTTTAGGTTAATGGAATTACATTAAAATATTTACATTAAGTTTTATTTGTGTGTAAAACATGCTTATTTGCACATTTTCAAAATATTACATTATTCATAAAGCTGGAGTCCAGTTTAAAAACAATGTATTAAGAATCATAATAATTAACATGTGAGCTCATGACCAATATATTATCAACCTGTATTTTTATTTATTTATTTAGGTTTCATTAAAAAGGTTTAGATCAGATCTTTAGTATGATTTATAGTAAGGTGGGATCAAAGCAAAGGTCTAGAGTTAGAAAAGACAAGAATGTTCATGGTTATTTTTTGAAGACAGAAAAGGGGCGTCATGAGGTTCACCTTTTTAATGATCATGGAAGGGTCGTTCAACAGAAGTTGGCGTAGCCCTGGAGCGTTCTCAAGTGCTGCACAGTGCTACCACTCACGCTCTATAGGATCCATTTGCAGTCAGTGAAACTGAGACTGCAAACAAAAGAAACCATAAAGTACAAAACATAAAGTGCATTACAAGCCAATATAAGTATGTTACTTGTAGCCTTTCACCACAAAGAAGATCTGTGCATGAAACACAACAGTGCTTGTGCTTCTGGATATGATTTGGCTATGTCTGTAAAGTCTTGCAGTAGATCATCACATTGTCCAGACTATCTGTATCCTGTTCCCAGTGTTTTCACAATTTAACTAAACTGTCACTGACCCTAGCTAAGCTGTTAATTAAAAAATAAAATTATATCTGTGTATATCTATGATTGTGAACTTGTTTTCTTTCTTACTCATTGTTTTCTCAGCATGAATGGTTAACCATCTGTCATATGCACTGTATTTATTTATTAAACGTTAGGCTGTTTTGTCTCGGCTAGCCTCATTCTCGATTCTCGGCTAATCTTGAATCAGTTCCTTGCAGCTTTGGCCTAAATGAAAACAGACAGGAGTCCTTGTCTCTGCAATGATCAGTGAACTGTGACTGGTTTTGGGGCCCTATAGAATACTCTGGCCAACACAAGAACCCTGTTATTAAGCCTGGCAGTATAAAAAAGGGGCCCAGGCACTCAAATAACATGGGCCCAGAGCAAAAAGCAGATCCAAACGCCACTAATCCCAATGCTTAGTACCTGTTTATGATATGACAAATTGAAACCTCCACCGTGAAGGAGTTTGACATCATCGCAGCTGTGGTGCAAACACGACTTACCGCTGGACCAACAGTGCTGCAGGAGCAACAGACATATGTGTCTGATAAATTCACAGGAATGCAGAACCAAAGCATAAAACAATTAAGGGGGCAGGAATGTACAAGACATCTCTAAACAAAGAGAAACCAAAACATTAGTAATGGCTACATGTGTGTAGTGGTGAGAAGTGAGAGGAGAATAAGAGAAGCAATGGGAGATCCTACAGACGTGACCCACACTGACCTCTGGCCTTGTGTTAAAGGCAAAGCGTGCAGAATTTAGAAGCAAAGCGGCTGCAGATCAAAAAGCCTGACAGATGAAGGGGAAGGGTCTGCCTGACCTTGACTCTTTAACGTCAGCTGTGTCTCCAGACAAGAAAACTCTGACATGAGCACCATTCATCTGTGTCTGTTAGCCATACCGAGTGCCAGAGCACAACATAAGCTGTTAATTAAAGGCAGGTCATTAGAAAGCAACTTAATACACTGGCACACTTTCATTAAAAATATAAGGTTCAAAGATGTAAGGTGTGTTCATTGTTGGACCATCTACTTTATAGAGGTAGTTAAAGTTCTTGCAGCTTAGTCTTACTAAATCTATATTTCTAAAACAGAAAGAAAAAAACAGGCATTGATTTCACTTATTGCAGTGAGCAGTAGTTTACTGAGACAGTTGAAGTGGGTACATGGTATGTTCACTGTGCTTTGTGGACTACTTAATGCAAATAAGATGTATAAACATCAACAATTTGATTACTGTTATTTTATATGTAATTTGCTGCCTCAGTAAGGAGTTGCTATGGGGATTTAAAAACTTGTGAAACTATAAAAAGTTTTTGATAATAGTTTTCTGTTTGTAAAACAAACTGCATGTGAACAGACGTGGTCCAACATGTCAACAATATGGAAAAAGCAGCACCAGTGCAGTTGAAACGACACCTCCATCGCCTGTTCTTGATAAAATGCCAGCTAGAAAATGATGAAGACAATGGAGTTAATTTGGCCCCTAGGCACTGCCCATCATGTTGTTCCTGAAAATGAGGCTTTGCTGTGGCCGCTGTTGGTACCTCTGAGCCTAGCGAGCAGGTCTCTACACTCTGTATGGCTCCACGCATAGTCAAAACTCTTCGATGATATACTGTTTTTGAATTACTGTGATATCATCCATGCAAAAAGGCCACAGTGAAAAGTCCAAAGCCATTTCAACAACTCAAGCCTGGTTCAAAGCCTGGTTTCCAGCTACATCACGAAAATCATGGGTTCAAACCCCAGTATGAGTCATTTCTGTTTAGAGTTTGCATATTTTTCCTGGGTTTGCATGGATTTCCTCCAACAGCTCAATTCCTCCCACGGTCCAAAAGTATAATGCTAGATTATCTTGAAACAATGAATTGTCCTGACCAGTAGGATGCATACAACATTGAATGTAGTGCCACTCCCAAGCAGGGATAAATACAAGTTCTGCTGAATTATTCCTCCACATTTAACTTAATCTGTGCAGTGAAACACATTTTCACACACTAGGGAACATATACTAGAAGGCAGCAGTAAGCACACATGCCCGGAGTGATAGCATAGTTTAGGGATTTGTGTCTCGCTCAAATGGTTGCACTTCAGTCGTCACCTGTTGACTCTCTGAACTGAACCGGCAACATTCCGATCACAAGCCCAGTTCTTTAGCCACCAGGTCCTTGATGCCACTTACCAAATTATCTGTGGTTACCCCTAACTGTTACAGCCTAAAGGGAAAATGCTACAGTGATGACAGCTATAAAAATAAAACATTTATAAAGATTGCCGAGGCTTGATAAAGTGCTTATAAGCTGCACGAGGACAACTAATAGCTTTCCTAATTATAGCTCTGCCAATGCCCAAAACCTAATGTTTTTTGTGGCATGACAATTACACAGTAAAAGTGTACTAAATGTATTTTTGTAAAACTGAGCTTTGGCAATATGAATGCCCTAATTTGTCATGCCAATAAAGCTTCTATTGAGTTGAGTTGAGAGTATGTAGGACAGTTTGTTATATATTGATCATTTAGTCTGATCTTCAAAAAAAGATCCTTTTAAAAAGAAAACTGGCCCCTTGGTGCAAATACGGCACAAAAACCTTCACATATATATCCCATGATGCTTCAGTAAAGGAAATTCCTGCTGTGAAGGAGCAGACCCCAATAACAAGATTCGTAAAAATAACTGTGACATCCTGTTGCTATGGTCAACAAACACCAAGATGATTGATGAAGACAAACTTCAAGACTGATGGACATTGGGAGATATCTTTTTAAGACAGCCTGTCTTAACAAAAACGTTTCTGACACATGAAAGACCCCAGTCTCTCTCCCAGACAGATCAGATGTCAAACCTTAGCTTTCCCTTTCCAGGTGTTTTTTAGTTGTTTTTCTCTGCAACTTGAGTATACAGGTCTCTTAGAGGCCATGAATGGAAAACAATGTCAGCAGTCAAATAGCTGCCAAAATAACAAACACAAAGAATTGACAAGAAAGCACACTGGATTACATGTTTAAAAAACAACATGTGCTAATCGCTATTAGACCGTTGTAAGCAATAAATGTTGAATGTTTTGTGTGTTTCTACATTCATCAATTAGATACATTTAAAAATTGGAATAAAAAAATACATTCAGCAGTTTATTGTATACTGCATGTTTTTTTAACTTAAATATTATTTTTTTGTGTAATCTTATGTAGTTTTTCCTTGCTTGCTAAAACTGACTTTTAATATTATGTCTCAATCATGTTTCATTCATTATAATGTTTTTTGTAGGAATCAAATAAGTAACATTTACAAAATATTACATGTCAAATATTACATGTTAAATAAATGTTTATGAGAATTGGTATGAAATGTTCAAAGGTACTTTTTGTTAGAACGATTGAATTATTTTATAGTGTTATTTTTATATTTAATATTACACCGAGGATTCATCTAATTCATCTATGACATGCAATTGATGCAATGTTATCTATGCTAAGAGAATATTATTTCAAGTATGTTGAAATTAAATTTAGGGGCTAAATCATGACATCTATCTGTAAAAATCCTGCTTTAGACAAGTATCTCTATACTGGCACATAATACTGTGCATAATAAAAAACAATATGGAGCCAAACCTTTCCTTGGTGAGAGATCAGGTCTCAAAATAGCTATCTACGTAAAAAGTTGAAAAAAAATTACCCTCTTCTTAAAAACAAAGCATAACCTGCCATATGTAACAATTGTACATTGCAGGCAGATTTTAAAACATTTATTTTGAATTTTTGTTTGTTGAGCATTTTAACATCATGTTTTAAATCCTCAATTGTATCCATGACAGGAAACGTTTATTCATCATACAAGTTTCACACGATACACAAGTCACATCAAACAAAGTCATGTTCTCTTCAATATGCCTTATCTGCATGTTTTTGTGCTGTCAGAGGAAACCCTGGAGTAAACCCACATGGACATGCGGAGAACATGCAAACTCTGCACAGAAAGCCATCAGGCCGACCTGAGAATCAAAATCGGGTTTTATTTATTTAAAATATATATATATATTAGAGCCAGGACTTTAACGCGTTAATTTCGATTAATTAATTACAAAGATTTTAACGCGTTAAAAATTTTAACACAATTAATCGCATTTGGAGGCGGAACTTTTGTATTCGCGTGTTCACGCCTGTAAATCTGATGCACAAGCGACATTCA
>JAOTRQ010000006.1:1267150-1284494 GCA_028565875.1 Hoplisoma paleatum | reverse complement strand
TGTGTGTGTGTGTGTGTGTGTGTGTGTGTGTGTGTGTGTGTGTGTGTGTGTGTGTGTGTGTGTGTGTGTGTGTCCATTCCGGTTCTAAATCATAAACCATCAAAAACCAGCAATAAACTAATGATTTGTAAATATTTGGGGGGATATTGCCACCCAGTGACCTTTTATACCCAAGATTTGCTAAAATGGATGCTTGAACACAGATTCTGTCACCTGTTAGAGTAAAAGTAGTCACACACCCCAAAACGCCTCAACAATTTACTTACAGTTTCTTCAGGAAATGCTCCACTCTAGTTATAAAATCTGTTTCTGTCAAAAAGGATACACAATTTAAAGAGGAAAATGGAGGACAATAGAACAAAAAATGAAAAGGGATGGAAAGTCAATGAAGACGATCTACGGGGAGAAAGACAGACAGCTGAACTCATTTGATAAAAGGGAGGATGTCAAATACTTAGTAATTTCATTGGTTCTCTAGGGAAGCATTAAGTAAACATCAAAGTTGTTGATTTTTTCCTATTTGTTCTTTTTTTCTTCTTTTTGTGTAGTTAAGGGAGTTAGGGAGTTAAAGTTACCCATACTATAAAGCAAAGTGTGACAACATTATCCAGGATTCAGTCCACACAGTGCATTCAATGATGCATGCGCATACACAACCAAGTAACGCAGAGGAAGATTCAAGAACCCACCAAAAGCATGGTAATCATTTATCAGCTTAATCTTATACAGTAGTGTAATTAGAGAGTGTCAATATACCATGTTTAAGTGTATGCAATTAAAATAATATACTTTGTTAACAGTGGATTTTTTTAAATCAAGATATATATGATGATTGATTGCAATATTTAAAATGAAATGCAAAACAAAAATTTTAACATAAATTAAAAATGTTGGCATTTGGCAGGTGCTGTGGTCCAGAGCAACTTACAGAAATGCTTCTATACTAGTAAACATTACCATGCTATAATAGACAACAGATTAAAATACAAAATCTGAAGAATTTTGTGTTTTTCTTTTAAATAAGAAGAAGGTATTGAGTTTATTTAAGTCTCTTTTAAAGACTTAAGTCTAAAGACTCGTTTTGAAAGAGAATCAACTGTTCTTACAGAC
This sequence comes from Hoplisoma paleatum, assembly GCA_028565875.1. Taxonomy (NCBI): domain Eukaryota; kingdom Metazoa; phylum Chordata; class Actinopteri; order Siluriformes; family Callichthyidae; genus Hoplisoma; species Hoplisoma paleatum. The sequence continues at coordinate 1,283,384 of JAOTRQ010000006.1, read as the reverse complement.
AATGGAAGCTTGTTACACCAGTTGGGAGCAAGTACAGTGAAGAGTCTTGATACTTGTCTTTTTCGAGTCCTGGGGGGAGGGTCAAGTTTAGTGATTCAAGAGGCTCTGAGGTTGCATGGTACTATGCGAGGTTTGATTAAACCCTGTAACCATCTTGGCAGTGGTGAATCTTTTGTTGTTGTAGGCCAGCGTGTGCAACTACAGGAAGCTTGTGAAGAAAATGCCGCAATGATGTGGTACTTTGGTTGATTTGGTTGAAATCCCTGCCAAAAGATAGTTCTTGTAGTCCAGCCGTGAGATAACAAGACTGAACAATGAGATTTGTGGCTTCAGTCAATAGAAAAGGTCAAATCTGTTTTTAGTGATCATTTAAGTCAATGATAACAACTGACATCCTTACAGAAGTGCTGCACTGAGAAACACACTAAAATGTTGAATATTCCTAGTTGATTAGTTCCCAGGAACTTTATGGCACATGCCAATACATAATGGCTAACAATTCAGTTGATAGGTTTGTCTTCTTCCCTGCATGTATTCGTTTTAAGTTAATCCATTTTTCGTCATGTAGTAGGGCAGGTTGTGTCTTGCTGTCTCTGGTAACAGACAGCAATGAGAACCTTGAGTAAACCCGATAGCAAGCATAGAGAGTAAGACAGACTGATTCTTAAATTTACTAATTTAAAAATTGGTTTAAAAAACAAACTAGTGATGGCAATTAAATAAAAGAACACGAGCGGAAGAAGGTGTTGTAATATAATGGGACATCAGTGTAAATGTCTAATAACAATATATATTTAACTAAATGTGCCAGTCAGCCAACCATTTGTGTGAGATTAATTGACATGTCAGCTTACTTGCTAATAATTACAATAAAAATTGTTTTAATACTAACAAAACAATTGTTGGTTTTATTTCAATGTAAAAAGTAAAGTCTAAATATTCCTCAGCTTTGCATCTTTTTTCAACTGACCCAACCCAACCCTTTATTGTAAATTCCAATCTCTTCATTCATTATTGATGATGTTAACTACTAGTGGCATGCTGAAAGTGCTGCATGGGAGATTTATCACTAATCCAGCAACATCAACAACAACAAAAAACACACCTTGCACATAATGAAGGAAAAGAAAACACAAATGTCAACAGTTTCACAAAGGCAGTGGATTACACACACAACCCTCTGCACTTGTTTATCTTTGAATAACTTTCAATCCATCTATCAATCTCTATGCACTAATTGTGCACACTGAGGCTTGCAGAATGTCTATGGACAATCCTGGCCTATTTTTTCTGTATTTTTCTGCATGGCTCTAGTTCTCTTTCTTTCTTTTTACTTTTTTGCCCTATTGAGCAATGCTTATTTCATTACATCTGTGTTTTTTCAGCTTTTCTGTTTTATCTCCCCTCCAGCTACCCAATGGCATCTTCATTGATCTTAGATCAGATTCAGCTGTCTATTGGCCCCTCTGCTTCTACAATTAAGCCAAAGCTCTTACATGGATATTTACCTCTGATATTTATCCAGACACACCTGCGCTTTCTTGCTTATCAGTCACACTATACATATAGGATGTCAGTGTGGAAACTAGCATATAGGCTTTTTTATATGCAACCAAAGGATATGGTTATGAAGGGTTTTTGTTTTATCAATTAAGAGCAATGGTGTTGTAATTAATGCAGTTTGAGTTTGTTCAGACTTTTTTCTGTTTACATTATATTTGGTGGTGTGTTACCATTCAGGGACGTTTTGGGTTACACACCTATTACTATTAATTAAATATTAATATTAAAATACAGTTTTTATTATTCACAGGAATATTCTGTATTTGGTCAAATATGGCTGTGCCTTAGTTTACAGTAAATCAGCAGTTGGTCAGAACATTCAAACAACCTACAAAATTAACGAATCTGGAAATAGGACCAGGACATTCTTCTTGGGAGGCAACGGTGCTACTGTCACTTTACAGTCTGTATTTGTGTGATAAAATATACAGAAATAATTTCATAGCAGTATTTTATGTATATATTAGCATGTGAAGCTAAGTGGTTATGCAACTGGCCCAGTAATCAGCAGGTTGCTGGTTCAAGTCCTACAACAAAAGACGTGTACAGTGATTTTAATTATAATTTTAGGTTGCTTTGGATAAAGGAGCAGACTCTTTCACTAATGCCCCTTTTGCGATTGGTCCCCCTTCTAATTAAAGAGAGCTTTTAAAAGGTGATGGGAAAACACATGAGTGCAGTTACAGTCACTAGCTTTCCCTTGATTGGCTGGCTTTCAAATGGTTGTATTTTGGCCTGTTTGGTTTTTAGAACAGCATAAAGCTCAGTGTTTTTGCTCCTGTGTGTTTAAACTAGCAATAACATTGACTTTTGTTGGCTTAATAAAGTTAGTTCTTGTGTAGCTCTATGTTGTCTTTTGTTGTTATTAAAAGAACATGTATCTCCCTTTGTCACATACTAGCCCATTAGCAACCATACTTATTAACTATAAAATTCAGAGTAATAGTAACAATAATTACATTATACAGTACATGCTACTTATGCAAACATAGTGATTTTAAGAATTAAAGTACTTAACTGCTAACACATGACATGGGAATGTTGTTACTGCAAAACAAGTTCTACAGTTATTTACTGTGCAAATAAATAACTTTAGTGCTGCCAGTAAATTATTGTTAAATTGACACAGATTTATTTCGCAGTTAAGTAGGTAAACCATTTATTGTGATTTACAGATATACAGATATATTTGACAAATCAAATATAATTTAGCCATAATCTTTATAACGTTAAATGACCTGTACATATTTGTAATGCATTGTAAACTAGAACTAGACAATAAAATAAAATATTCTGTTTATAAATTGTATCTTTCTACATCTTTCTGTTACACCCTTGATTTATACCTAACAAGTACAGATGCTTGCCATTAAAGAGTGAAGCCTAAATCAGTTTCTTGGGAATTACTGAATGTGACTTACTTTGACTGAATGTAGATTACTTTGTCTACCTGTGTCAGTGTTTCGTGTCTTTTTGGCAGGTAACATATACCCAAATTTACAGAGTTAAAATTATTGTGTTAATCTATTTCTCTGGTTTTAGCACGTCTGTTTTGATCAATTCTGTATCTTTGTAAAGTTCTAAGGTGCATGGTGATGACTTGTTCAGTCCATTCAAGCCCAGTGAATAAATTAGGTCATGTTAATTCTTACGATGTCTATCATATCCGGTCCAGGTATGTCTGTTCTATATTTCATTACCTGGTTTGTCCGATTTTATACATTTTGTGAGTCAGTTGTTTGTGTCTGGTCCTTGTCCACTTCTTTAACTATGTTAGGTTCTATAGGTACTGTTTGTGTGGTCAATTTAGTTGATTTTCTTTATTCTGTCATGTCTTGTCCATCTGTTCTAGCCCCTTATGTTTCTCCATCAAGTTCTAGTAGTCCTGCATCTGTTATGCAGCTTGTGGGTCCTGTTCCCAGTTTGTCTTTTAACATTGGTCTTCTGTCAATAGATCAGGGAGTATAACAATGTGTATTTACTGGCTCTCCAGCCACCCAGTCCACATTTTTCACCAGTTCAATCACCAGTCACTGCTCCAGGTATCATGTTGCTGAATAAAGGGTTCCAGAAGACATCTATTTTGGAAGACAGTTTCTGTGCTGTGTAGTATACTTTTGATGCATCTCTATTGTGTGTGCAGTTGTATCCTGCCATCATGCCAAAGACCATCACAGGGTGCACTTGCTCTCATGCCAGAGGGTGCTGTTCTCCAAACAGCACCGCCAGAGTGTGCACCTACTCTGTCTTAGTTTCATTGTAGTCAAATCAGTGCCTTTAGAAGGTGACATGCCAGGTGTCAAGTCAATACTTCTACTAGGAACTCCGATTCACCAGTCAAGACCACCAGTGTTTCTGTCTTCAAATCGACATGAAGGTTGTTTCTGCCCTGTAAAGGGTGTTTCTACTTCAAAATTGATGCCAACAGAGGGTGTTTCTTTTTCTAAGTCAGTGTTTACAAAACGTGACCCAATCCTGTCAGCAGTGTTCCAAGCAAATTATGCTCAATGCCCGATTTTATCGAGTTTCAGTTTTTGTGTGTGTTTTTTGTCCAGAGGGCAATATTCCAGAAATTTCATTTGTGCCACCATAGGACAATGTTTATGGATTTTGCTATGTTCCAGAACCCAACATTTAGGTTTGTTTCTCTTTTTAGCAGAAACCAGCTTCTATATTCTTGCAGACTTTTTGCAGCCACACAAACACACCTCCTGTTGCTCAGTGCAGGGGCAACGCCAAGTCCTGAAACCATTGATTGGAGATTGTTGAATGTGACGCTGCTTGTTTGTAGGTTCTTTTGTCTGATTTTGAAGGTACTCTGGAAGATATTTTTTTTTCTACATTTTATATATATAATTGATTGTTGTATGTTTTTTTGTTTCAATTTCTGTCTGTTTTTCCCCAGTCTTAATTTTTTTTGCCATTCCTGCTTTTCTAAATTGGTCCACTGTGTTCAGTATAGCTTAGTGTATTCAGATATTACAGTAAAGATTACTTTGTTATTAGTGTTGTTTTTATTTATCCATGATATTTTGTGATTAATCTTTTTGTTTGACTGCATCTCTGCATGTGTGTCTGCTCCCTATTTGTCTCCCAATTTGTCTCTGCCAACATCATTACACGATTGATGTATATAACACTAAAAATACCAGTGGTTCAGAAATAATTGCATAGTCAACATGGAAATGACCATTTGGATGTTATTTTATTTTCACAAATTACTCCAAATCAGCAAGGTGAGCTATTTTAGACTCAAGATTAGGATTATGCCAATATAATATCTATGCCATCACAAAGACACCACACACCTCTTAAAATGCAATATGGTGAACGAGATTTATATCATGCATGCATTTGATTCTATCATTAAAGCACTTTCTATAGTGTGATGCCAAATATAGCTTGATAACCTTTATTTATTTACTACATTGGCATCACCACAAATGTTGTACATTTGTACAGGCTGATGAATGATGTGCAAACATTCCGATCAATCAAGCGTGTTTCGATATGTGAGCCAGGTCTGATTTTTCCTTTAGCTCTTTCCTCTCCATTTAAAACTTGGAAATTTTGTTTAGTTTACTTTGTAAAATTATGCAGTTTACTTTCCTTGTCACCCTTTTTTCTGCACTTTAGCACCTCTGAGTCAATTAAATTATAAGAAAAGAAACCTTTGCTTTTTTGTTTATCAATTTGAACCGTTTGTTTTTTCTTCAAAAGAAACTGAAGGTCCAAATCATTCCACTTTAGGGACAGGTAACACACTTACTTTCTATAAATAATTCAGGATTAGGAGAATTAAAACCCAATGTTTTATTGCATTTAGATTAGATAGCACATAGTAAGTAATTTGTATAATTTATGGAAGTGGAAAATATTGCATATTACATAACAGTGATTGCTTTCCAACTGTATATACACATTTATGCTGTATATTTTTGCTATCTTTTTGAATCTATGTTTCATAAATATATTGTTAATCTAAATCTGTGTTATTTTAGCAGTCCCTAAATATTAACAGATAATGAACGGGCAGTGGTATTTTTCTTAGAATATCAGGAATAAAAAACTAATTCAGACAAGCAAACAGGCATTTAATAACATGTCATAAAAGCATGGGTAACTTAAGTTAGCAAACTATGTCAAACTATGTAAACTGCTCAAAATCGATTAGAATTTGTAAATTCTACAATACACAAAGTATTGTCCTAATAAAAGCCAACTTTTTAAAAGCTTATTAGACATTACTTTTCTTGTGTTACCTAATTACCGAAATTACCTTAATTATTGCAGGACCCAAAGGCCACAATGAACAAGCTAAAGGCAATAGCAACATGGCAGACCTTACATCTGACTGAACTAAACTTAAACTTAAAAAGAAACTTAGTCTCCATATGTGAGAGATTTATGATAGAATTGTTTATGTCAGTCTGTTGTCGTTAGATAATTTCTAAACGTTGTGAGTGCATTTACTCCAGATTCTCTTCAGGCAGAAATGGCACTGATATGGCAGCAACAAATCCACAGGCTCAGGTTAGAGAAAAACGTCATGTCCTGTGATTTAAACATCAGCGAATTAAATAAAAATAAAATCATAGTTTAATAAATATAATTGTGTATAAAATATTCAAATAATAAATTCAATGTAAAATTCAAATAAATGAATAAAGTGGTAACTGTATATAACGTTATCACATTGAGCGATAATATTTAAGTATAAATTGTTATACCAACTTACAGGACAAATTGCAAAGAGTTGTTATTCACAAAACTAATATTAGATCTATTTTAAGATTAAGGACATATTGTAAGTTCATTACAATGTTATTTTAATTTCGTTTTCATGTTTTCATTAGAATTCCACACCTTGCACGTTTATTGTGTTATTGAAAAGAAAAATGAAATTGAATTAAATGATGACCTGTTTACTAAAGCATTTAAATATGATATCTTATAGTATTGCGTGTGTGTTTGACATAAAATAATCATGTTCCTGCAACAATTCAGTGACTAAAGACTGTAGTGTCATAAAAATGACACGCACGCGTCGTTAAGTCCTTAATAAGAAAACATGGTCGATTTATTACGTCTTTTATTCGGAGCGTATTTTAAGGGAAATTAAAAGCACGTGTTTCCAGCATCAATAAACACGGACTTCTGGGACTCCCTCATTAATTACCGCTTTAATGGATGTATGACTGAAAATGTAAAAAACGGATTAGGCTTTGCTTTAGATGAAAATGAGCCTCGGATCTTTAAAGAGCATTTCTATCCTAGCCAGCTGTTCACTTTATCCACAAGCATCCCGGGATATTTACTATATTTACACTAAAAACTCAAGTTATTTGATTAAAAAGCATTATTTGGGCAACTACGTAATAAAATAAATAATTTTAACAAATCTACATTTTGCATTCTGGTGAGGTACGATCTAATAAGCCAATAAGCTTTCAAGCAGAACTATAAATTCCATAAAATATGTTATACTGTTTATTCATTTTTTACTTTGTTGAATGTAAGGTATGACGCTATTGTCAGCCAACAAATGAATTAAATTGTATGTATCTATTTGAATCTACAGTGTGACTAATATAAATACAGTTTTATAAAGTGAAATTAATGTCCATATTAATTGATAACATATTTACAAAATGCATTACAGTATGCTGTTAGTTTTCTTAAAAACAGAAGCTCACATTTTTTACAGCGATTACAATAATTTCTTTTTAGATAAGTATTTCACGTGTAATGACAAGAGATGACATGCTTTGAACATTATCATAATTTAAAAATGAGAAATCTCATGTTTTTGTTCTACAAAAACACATCTAATGCTTGTGTATGTACAGTTCGACTGAATTATTAGTTCATCACAACGAATGACCGTTTGAAATCCATGAAAATATTTTTTAAACATTTTATATAAGGCAGTAACTAATCGTACATCGTTTTTGCATTGAAGTACTTTATATAGCAATCGAAGCGTTAACTTGAAGTTAATCATTTACATTATTTATATTGTATGAAGTATTTTAGTATAATTTGTTTTGTGAAATGATGCTTGTTTCACTGTTGTCCATATATGGAGGATGTAAAGGTGGGGCAGCTGTTTTGGGCCGGATATGACAGGGGTGCTGGTTGGACATTAAATTGCATATTTAAAGCTAAAAACAATGATTCCGTTTGGAAAAAAGAACGTGTGTGTTTTGGCTGAAGTTTTACTATTTCGTCAAAATGTTCTACACACCTAATGCCTACCTGGTAATGAAGCTAAATAAAGGTGCCAAAAGATAACAGCTTGTCAAAACTTTTGCTGAAAGTCATCTTTAAATATTTTCCATATATTTGTACATAAATGTATAAATTATGGCCAAGCACCATCGCAACCGAACCGCACTATGTATTTATTAACTCTACTGTGAACAATAAACGTATTTATTAAATAAAGTATTTGTCATACGATATACACACTATTTAATTTTATTCAGTCTTGATCCTATTCTGATTCTATTCAGTTTGTTTCATTAAGGAATTGCCAGCACGCTTGAATCAGGAAGAAAAGCGCCGCGCGCACGCACGCACACACAGGCACGCACGCTCGCGCACACGCACGCACAATCCCTCACCTCCTTCTCTCGCTCGCGCGTTTGTTTGTGTGTTAATGAATCGTTGTGCGTTAGTGTGAATAGGTGTGCGTGCTTGTCCATGTGGGTGTGTGTATTAGTGTGTATAAGTGTTCATAGCATGTGTGGTGAAAAAAAAAATAAAAGTTGCTGCTGCAGTTCCTCGCACTGCAGAAACGAAGAATCTGGCCTGCTGAGTCCTGGCGCACTTTTCATGTCTCACTGAAACTCATGCGTGTAAAAACACGCCGCACACACTCAGTCAGCCAGTGCGCTCGTTCTAACGCACACGCTGCGCCACAGCGACTGGAAACGAGGACACGCTGTCGTGGACCTGTCTGCCGGAGAATCAAAGCTTTTTAATCGTAGGATAACAACGATAAAATATTTTCCCTCTTGTGGACTTAAGACACAAATACGAGTTACACGAGTTACAACTGCGGTAAGTACAAAACTACACAATACTTGTTTTGTTTGGTACGTTAGGGACAGGATAGGTTGTAAGGTTACGCATTGTTTATTGGCTAAAGTTCAGTGTCAAACATTGTCACGGGCAATTCACTCGTAAAGTCACCGGTCTGTTCAATTTACCTAACTTATATCATTTCGAATTGTGGGAGGAAACCGGAGCTCACAAGCGAAAGCCGCGCATAGGAGAACATACAACATTACATACACGAATCATGGAAATCAAACTAACTACCTAATTGAAGAAAAGGCGACAATGTTACCCACCCGGCTGAACCGAGTGTTTTTGTTTGTTTGTTTGTTTTGTTAAAGGTTTTTTAATCTTTTTTCTTTTTTCTTTTCAAACCATGTGATAAGATGGACCGCGTTACTGATGCACTTTATCTATAAACCTAAACTGTGTAATAATAGACTCAGTATATTTGCAATTAATTATGCAGAAAGACGGTCGCAAAAAAATGCTTTTCTTTTAATTGAATTGACGTTTTTGTTTAAAAAAAATATTACATTTCGGAAAATAAAAGCAAGAAATTATGTAATTACAATAAATAAAATATTGACCCAACTAATAATCATCAATGTTGGTACCAAATACATAATTGCTTATATTTGTAATAAGAAATATTCCATGATAATGCCATGTGTTACAACGTATTTATTTGTATACAGATCATGACTGCATAATGAGGCTGCCAGTTTTTATAAAATAGAGCAAAAATGCTAAAGATATTGCCACTACTAACAACTCAAACAATAACAATAAGACGGTAATTATACTAAATGTGTTTAGTTGGTTAAATAATTTGTTAATATAGTGACAATGCTTTAACGTGATCATGACTATCGTTAAAAAATAGTGTTAAACCGTTCTGTTTAAGATTTTGTTGTTTATTGTCATAACTTTTTATGTTTTGTTTTTTATATAGTGGCGGTTGTTGAAGCAGCAATATTTAGTAAAAACTGCATCATGCATTAAAACCCAGTAGCATTTTATTCTGTTAGTAAAAAGTTTTGTGCAGTGTTAAACTGCCCGTTTTGTGGAGTTTAAATAATTGTTGTATATGTTGCGACGACAAAGGACTGCTACTAATACTTATACTACAATTATTAATATTATTATCATTAGTAGTTGTAGAAGTAGTTGTTGTAGTAGTAGTAGTAGTAGTAGTAGTAGTAGTAGTAGTAGTAGTAGTAGTAGTAGTAGTAGTAGTAGTAGTAGTGTGGATAAAAACATAGAGTAAAAAGGAAAGCCAAGTATATTCCTAATACTCTTACACTTACACTACTCCCACCATGCTGGCTAATTGACCAGAATTTTATTCATTTAGACCTTAATTAAATGTGTACCTACAGTCTCACTATAGGGAATACTCACCAGCTAACCAAAGCAGCCATTTCATCGTTAAACCCATCTCTCAAGTCAGATTAAAGAATCACAGCACATTTTACATCTCACAGACAAGAGTAAGGGATTACCTCTCTATCGACTTGATTTTACCCTTGAACATTTAATAATGATTTTCTGCCAGCCTAATGACAAAGTTAGCATCTGACTGCACTGCATCTGTTGGGGATTAGTTTCAGCACAGACATTAGAGCTCATTACCATCTTGAGTGAGGAATTATTACATTTTGTAATTGAAATGAAAGTTGGATGAGATTTTTCTTGTAATATTGTGACTGTCAGCTTGGACATAGAATTGCATGAGATCGAGTGGAGAAGTATTTCATTAACATTTTAATCTAATTACTGGAAACTGAACTGTGATGGGAGATTAGAAAGGAATATTTTAATAGAATTAGAATGACATGAAGTAACAGTTCTGAAGAAAAACGTTTCTTTTGGGGGATGGTTTATTTAATTCGTGTTCACTTTAAACCAAAAGTTTGGCTTTTATTTTATTTATTCATTTCTAAAAACCAGTAGGCCAGTGGTTAAGGTACTGGACTAGTAAACAGAAGGTTCCTGGTTTAAGCCTCAACACGGCCAAGTTGTCACTGTTATGCCCCTGAGCAAGACCCTCGCAGTTGCTTAATATCATGTTCAGTCATAATTGTATGTCGCTTTGGATAAAATCCATCCGCTTACAATTTGGGATGAAACAGGCAATTACCAAGTAAATGATTACAGATATTAGTGGAAAGTCAGTGAATTCAAGTATCTACTTAAAGAGTAACCATAGCATGTTGTTCACAGATATAAATTATACTGCATATTACTGTGGCACTGAAGTGGAGTTGCAACTTTTAAGAATAAACCTAAAATAAAAACAGCAGCTTCAGTTCTCGTTACAATTTTCTTTGGTATTTTGAACACGTAGCTCATCTCTACATATAATTGATTTTTTTTTATTTTTGTATTTTACGGCCAGTTGTAAAGTTCATTTTTCTTTAAATGAAGAAAGAAACACTGTTGAACTACTTCTGTCTATTGAATTGTTAAGGCTAGTTCATCAGATACTGGATCACTTTGCAGCTTTGCAGTCTATCAGTACTAAATACCTGAAACCAGACAATCTTTTTTTTCTTTTCTGGAATCGACTCCCAGCACTACAAATCACAGATAAAAGCTGACACGATTCATTGATGACTCCAACAGTTCCCATGAGACTTACAGAAGAGATATAGAGAAAGGAAAACAGCTAGAATTAGAAAGACAGGAAAGAAGTAAACATATAGTTGTGTGTGAGGGAGATCAGAAGGGTTTGAGGTGACACAAGAAAGGATCAGTTTGTAGCGATGGTGGAGTGAAGATGGCGGGGTGACAGCAAGCTGAGGTACTATTGATTTCCTCTGCTGCAGTAAAAGTACTCAGGGGAGACATTTTAAAGCTCAATGCAACCCCAAACACCTTTAACCATCCTGACAGATGCAACTCATGCCACAGAAACATGAATTTTTCAGCAACTTGTCTGGTTCCGAGTTAAATTAGGATTAAATGCAAGCAAACCCAGAGATGCACACCTGCTTTTGTTACCTAAATCCGAATTGCAGCAGTTCAAGTTTCGATGTCAGTGAAGGCAGATGAAAAACCTAACCACAATTCATCAGGGTTTGGACCCTACATTTAGCAGACACTTTTTTTTCCAAAGTGACTGACGACAATGACTAAGCAATGGAGGGTTTGAATCATTGCTGTGCCGACTCTGGGACCTGAACCGGCAAATGTCTTATTGCTAGTTTAGAACCTTAAACAAAGAACTGCTTCTGCCATGGTTTGAGTACCTGGACAAGTATGGTGCATATATACCCAATCCCATATATTAATGAGCAGGGGTAACGTATTGCAAATGTATTATGTTGATTTATAATAGATGAATTCTGTGATAATCCCAAATAAAACAGGACGAATTGAATAGTGGTACACTCCCTAGGCAGTTTTTTATGGCAGTGGTACACAACTTCTTTTGCACCATGGATCGGTTGAACGTCAGACAATATATTTCATGGACTGGCCTTTATGGATTAGTTTAATCCAATTTGTTTTTAAATCATACGATCGGCATAAAACTGGCACCAGTTCGTGGCTTGGGGGTTGGGGACCATTATTCTATAGTAATCTGTGCTTGCTTCCACGAGGTAGGCGGGTCAAAATTCCAGATGCCTCATAATGGTACATACTAAGTCATCTTCAGATATAAGCAGTATATTCAGTGTAATACAAGTCAGCAAAACAAAAAGTGGCACAATGCTGAGGGATTTAGCGTAGCAGGAAAATAAACTAAAAAATACAGTTGTATTAATCATTAAAAAAAGAATCATCTATCAGTAACACACTAAATTTTGTTGGATTTTCCAGATGCCTACTCTTCTAGTTACAGACTCACTATGACCTTGCTCAGAATAAACGAATGAAATTAAATAGATTTGTGCTATCTTTTTCTCCTACTTATTTCGTACCATACTGTAGTCTGTCCATTTCAAGTGCAGAAAGCTGTACAAAATGACTATTGATTAAACAATTAAACTACTCTCTTGATCTTCTAGGGGAATGGCAACAGCCATTATCTGTAACATATGCATATGAGAGTAAAACACTTAACCTTGTAAAAATGTATTTTATGTCCTTGACCAATCTGTATTTGCACTGAAGCATATAACCTTTAGATCTTTAGATGAGACGACAGTTATAAGCTCATTGTACAGTACAGGGGCGAGTAAAATGTTACGTTGTGTAAGTATAAAAAGTACATTAAACTTATATGAATTTGCCAATCACCACTGACCAAAATCATGTTTGCCCTTATCCATTTAGGAACTTTAATTCCTTTAACTCATAGTTGCGGCTATGTAACTAATAGAAAATCAATAGTAGTGGCAGATTTAATACATGCATATGACAACAGGGACTAAATGATATAGATTTCCAATGCATCAACAACCTGACTACTTTCATTTAAATTGCAAATTTCTGTTCCTGCACATGGGCCTTTTTAGGAGTACATCTATATCGATTGCCTAAAACAAGCAGTGACTACTCATTAGACTTTTTCCTTTCAGAAATTGCCTGTTTTTAATTCATTAACTGATGGACAATTCAAAGCTTACATGCAACAAAGACAGTAGGAAAAGTAATATCTGCTCTGTTAATGTTGTTTTTTAAATTATAAATATATCAGCCTAGTCAGCAGTTAAAGTGCTGAACTAGAGGTGATGCTGTTGGATCGATAAATAGGGCCTTTAACCCTCAGATTCTGTCCTGTCATTAAATCTCATGCTATTTGGATAAAAAACATAGAATAAATATGTAAATATAACGAAGTAAGTGCAACAGAATTTCTCAGTGCAGGAATTTTAAAGTACTGACACAGTTGATATACAAGAAATGAATTATAGAGTTAAATTTATAAGAGTAAACAAAACTATACTGTAAATGTAATTAGAAATTGTGTATATAACAGGGAAATGTAAAGAGGCATTATAATTTAACCAATAAACGGTATTCAAACTTATTTATGGGTATACAGTCTAATTGTGAACTTGAGAAGCAACGACCTTTTCACGTAATTATCAGTTGGCTAAATATAATCAGTAAATATATTTCAGTTCTGACCGATTGCAAAAGCCACTAGAAAGCCAAAGTCATGTGACCTGCACTAATAAACAAAGCCATTTGTCTGTAGCATGAGCATCCACCACCCAACGAGATACTGCAGTACTCTTCTGTAGTGTGAACATTCACCACTCATAAGGCACTGCAATACTCATCTGTAGCGTTAGCATCCACCACCCATAAGACACTGCAATATTCAGCTGTAACATGAGCTTCCATCAACTTAAGGGATAATGCAATACTATTATCTACCTCATGAAACACTGTATTACTCAGCTGTAGTGTGAGCTTTTAACAATCTGTAACTGCGACTTTTTAATGTGCTGGTAATCACTGTAGCCTCAGATTCCAGTTCTTGACTGATTGGAGTGAACTGCCACTTATTTAAAGTTTTTATTACTTAAAGTTCTTTTTCTATGACTTTATGTGTGCAAGAACCCTCTGAGAGATTAATAATGTCAGACATTATCGAATTTTTATTCCACATTAAAATCGTACTGCAGAAAAAGTCAAGTAGTTCTCCCTTGTCATCACAATATGATGATTAATGTAAATGTTAACTGAAGTTCTCGATCTGTGACTGTGATTTTGTTCATTTTACTGTTGCCACTTGGTTGGCTAATTAAATAATAACATTAATAAGCAGGAACCAGTCAGATAATAAGATATCAATCAGGTAACATGCAGCTGTAAAATTCTGCTCCCAACATTGCAACAATTTTATATCTGTAAGATTATTCCTGTTTCAGCATTACTGTGGAAATATATGGAGGAAAGCTTGGCTTTAAAAAATAATCAGTGGCCTGCACAGAGCCTGACATAAAATCACTGAACAACTTTGCGATAAACTGGAATATAAATTGAGGCTTTCATCATATCTAGCCATCCAAAAGGTCTTTTGCATAAATGGGTCAATGCATTACAACACCCATGTTTCTATAAACAACAGCAACTATAAACACGTTTCTCAGAATTCCCAGTATGCACTATGTCAGGAAATACCTTTACACGTGCAATTTACCCATATCATGAGGATGGATGTGAACCGATACAATGACATATGTTGGCCTTTGCGCCGACAGTTGTTGGCTTTTGAACCAGTGTGTAAAATTATGCTTGAAGTGTTTAAATACAGGCATAAATTACAAACAGCTGTATGTGGTAAGTTACAGTAACCATAATGCTCCAATCCAGCATGCGGTGCGGCTTACCAAAGTCGTACTAAAAGATTTTAACAAATTACTGCCATCTACCACATACAATCCATGTACCACATAAAACTGGCTTGAGATCAGCAAGCACAAGCAGAATCCATACATAAGATACACCAGATTATACAGCCCTTTTTAAAATTTAAATGAAAGACTTTAATGTGTGCCTTATAGTCCAAAACATACGGTATATAATTGCCAATGTACCATTCTCAAGTGTAGAGCAGAGTAGCAAAGTATTGTATTGACTATACACAACTGTAACTGTAACATCAGCATCACAGAAGCAACAGTGTCTGATGAAAAGCGTCTTTCTTGAAATGTACCTGGACTGACCTGGACCCAGGTCACAAAAACATTGCAGGGACTGTTGGGTGGGTCCGAAAGTATTGCCCGCAGGCAGGTATCCCTGCAACAGAGTTGCTCAAGCATATTTATCACAGAACCACCTGCAGCCGTGGTAGCTGGATGATTATAAATCCCCTCCTACCGTGAGTGAGAGGGGAACGTGTGGAATTGGACTGCCCGCTACCAGACGACAATCCACTGCAAACACTTTGAGAGGGATTTTAGGGTCTTGGGTGGAAATCCCTAGTCCCGCATTTATGTCTCGTCAGTAAAAAAAGGTCTTCCGCCTTAGAGTCTACACAGACATGT
Organism: Hoplisoma paleatum; assembly: GCA_028565875.1. NCBI lineage: Eukaryota > Metazoa > Chordata > Actinopteri > Siluriformes > Callichthyidae > Hoplisoma > Hoplisoma paleatum. Next base: position 1,267,809 of record JAOTRQ010000006.1, on the reverse strand, counting down.
AGCGTCAGGGTACAATCAGGTAGAGAAGATAAAGACCTCTGTTGGGGAAAGACACTGCACTCGCACACTGTTTCCCCGGATTGGTGCAAGCTATCAGTCTGGTTGACCCTGAGGCGATAGGCCCCTCGAAGCACCCCTAGCTCCACCCAGCTGCTGCATAGGTTTGGGGCCTGGAGCAGGTGGAGATTTCACCTCACGGGTACTCCGTGTATGCCCTCCGGAGGAGTAAAAGTAACGTTCCCTGGCTGAAAACCCACTGGCTATGGAATTTCCCTGAGGATCACAGCTACGTTTTATCCCTGCACCTTTCAGTGCTTAACTTTTTTTAACATTCCGAAGATCAGCCACATCACACCCCTCCAGCCTACCTGGCGTCATGTAGCAGCCTGCATCAAGTCTTAAGTACCCTTGAGCAAGTCATCTTTTCCATTCACCCCCATACTCTCTGGGCAAGGTGGTTTGGGGCTGCCCCCTTACTCTGGGCAAGTGTGTTCACTACCCCCTTGTGTGTACTAGTATGTGTTTCACTGCATCAATACATTCATACTTATTGCTCATTTCTGACACTGTCATTGCTTGTAGCTACTTTAAAAATGGCAAGAATTATGCAGATCTAAAGTTAATGCTGCTGCGTCGAGTGCCAGAAAGCAATATTCGTT
>JAOTRQ010000006.1:1221246-1235322 GCA_028565875.1 Hoplisoma paleatum | reverse complement strand
ATAAACATTTGAAATATATGAGTTTGTATGTAATGTATGAATATAATATACAAGTTTCACTTTTTAAATGGAATTACAGAAATAAATCTACTTTTCATAATATTCTAATTTTATGACTAGCACCTGTATGTTAAGCCATGGATGCTACATATTTGTTGATGTGTTTGTTACCTTTGCCAGAGACAATCTTAGGAGTTTTAAAAAAGAGACTCCCATGCTGCAGGTCCAGCATCTCTCCTTTCAGCTTATCCTCCATCACATCTACCAGGGCCAGTTCATCAGCTAGTTCCTACAGTAATGATGAACACTGAGCTGTCAATCTAACTTTGTAACTTTTTAACTTTACCTTTTCACTTTGTACTGGATTGTGATGATGTCTTCTTTAACCAATTATTTTGACATAAATTAGTAAATCTTACCCGTAGCAGGATGCTGACAGCACATGCCATGCCCACTTGTCCCACACCCACCACGGTCACTTTGTTCCTGGGTGGTTCGGCTGGTCCACTGACCATAGGGATAAAGAGCTTTTGCAGCACAGTTGTCATGTTGAGCACTGCAGAAATAAGTAATCTATCAGTAGTAGTGACCCACTCTTTCACCTACTATTACTGAATTTATACAATTGTAGTTTGTATTTAATCATAAATTTGAAAAAAAGGTTGGGTTATGGTCATGGTAAGTTAATGTTTTACCAGTTTACCACTAATATTTTATGTAATGCACTATACATCTTGTACTGGAAGATGAAATGATTAAAAATAATAATTTTACAATAAATTACATGATAAATGAGATTAATGAAATTGTGTTATACTATACTATATATAACAGATATTTTTGAATTGTGCTGGGAACCAGAGCTTTTTGCGCAACTCACACATAGATCTGGAGAATATGTTAATGACATACAGACCAGTCTCAGAGCGCTTAACCTGGAAATGGATACCAGGATCTTTGGAGACAGTGTTACCCAATACCCCCCCCCCCCAAAGTATTTAATTAAATTGAAATAAAATTTAAAAAAAATCAACTGTGGTACCATGCTCTGCCAACCCCAGGATGCAATCCCCACCCCTTTGCTAAGTTAAAGCCAATCATCAACATTTGGGGTGCTACATGATTAAAAGTAAAGAGCTAGGTTGGGGCCAGTGGCAATGTTAGAGGGACCAATAACAATGCACTCCTTGCTTCTCGTTCATCTGGTTTGAACCACCACTGCATGACAGGGAAGACTCTAAAGTTCTGCTGAGATTAAAAACCCAAATCTCAGGTAACTAGCTAATAAACTAGCATAGTAGCCCAGCAGTCAACCAGTAACTGCAGTAGTAGTAAGTCTTGATTTCCGTAGTTATTTGCAACTGCCAAATGCATTGAAAAATCTAATTATTAGTAAATCTAATCCATGCTGCGTTTATAGTTTTGCAAAATCAAACAGGTCTAAAGATTATCACAATTTTATGTTTAAAATTATTATAAATGGCTTAAGCATTAGCATTACAAACATAGCATGAGTGGACGGGATGCTAATAAATCAGTTAAGCCCTCATTCAAACTGCTTATCCAGTTCATGAAAACATCAAGGTCACACCTTTGACACACTGCAAAGGAACAGTCTGTTTCTCAGTACACACACACACACACACACATATAGTGTGTGAACATCTCTACTAGCATTAGCACAATAAGCTAAGAATTGGCTTATTGACATTGATCATCAATCACTTGCCTTGCCTGCAGATGTTCTGAGCCCCCAGATACAGATACCACCATGAAACCAACATGTCAGAAAGCTGAAAGAAGAGCAGGTGACTGCAGTGTTTTGCAATGGCGTCACTGTGTGGCACAGAATAGATCAAGCTGCAGAGATGAGTAAAAGAGGTTAAGAGAGGGGAGAGGAGAGGGGAATGTAATGAAAGAGGAGGTAACAGGAAACGAGGGCTGGGATGACATAGAGAAAGCTAATATCCTATTTTTCCACACAGGTTATTAGGTAATGGTAAATGCACAGGCACAACCTACCTTAACGTAAAGCTAGAACATCCTGCAATGGTGTTCCCTCTGCATTCACAGAATCATTTATCAGTTTTCCAACTCCTGAGTCGGGGGCTTTCTGTGGGGTTTGCATGTTCTACCTGTGTCCACGTGGGTTTACTGCAGGAACAAAAATTTCCTCCCAGAGTCCAAAAATATGCAAGTAAGACAAATTGAAAAGACCAAAATGTCCATGGCTGTGTTTTTTGTGTATTGTTTGAAACTTGTGTGACGAAATAACTTTTCATGTCATGGATATGACTTACAGTTTAAAACATGTTAAAATGCTCAATAAATAAATAAAAACTTCACACAGATTGTTGCAGGATTTTTAACACTTACAATGTTCCTTATTAATTACTGAGTAACCAAATGACAGAGAAAATATTTTATTTAAAAAAATTGGAAGAAAAATCTTCAAAACCATCAACAAACTAACAGCATGAATGGCGTTAGGGTTAGTGGTACATTGTGTTCAACTGTGTCGTCGTTAGACGATTGCTAATGTGGATTAGTTTGGTATCAAATAATAGGATGGTCTGATTTTTGCACCTTGTCTTTATGCTCACATGTTGCAGTCATTCAATTAAAAAATGCCACTCACAAATAAAACATAAATTATGCACTATTGGATCTTTAAACGGTTCCAAATAAAGCTTCACAATGCTAAAAATACTGAAATGGAAAAAGAAAAGGACACAGTAAAGAATAGATCCACCTTTCAGGCTGATCACATACAACTTTTGTGTAGGTTTCTGCTTGATGCAATTGTTTTCACAAGGCTAGTGTGACCGTTTCTCCAAAATGGTTTCATGAAAGGAAACCAATGGAACTGATGATTTTGGAACCTGCATCTGGTTTGATGATCACTAAAATTGTTTTGGGTCTGTATTATAATTACTGAGTTTCTGAATCAAACACATTATGGATAGCCTTATTTATGCAGTTAAACAAGCGTACCGCATTTAGTCAAATTACCTTTTGGCTTGACAGCAAATGACATGAAATCAAATGTTTTCACAAATTTACTTGAATATTTAGAATTTTTCCCACCCCATTTTTGTATACAGGTTCGAATATTACATACACTGCCTGCTCAAAAAATGTTCTGTAATTAAAAGATAACAGCAGTATTCATCAGGTTTAAATACTCAAAAAAGTATTGAACCCAGTAATTCTTGAGAAGCGCTAAAGACAACTTTAGTGGCCTTGGAAGAGGGGGGGAGCTGAATCACTGGATATAATTAAATGTTGTGGTATCACAGCAGCTTGTTTAAACAGACACAAGAAATGCCTTCCATGAATATCAAACTAACAATTGGCGTTCCCTTTTCTTGGACCAGACCAGTATTTAGTTACAAAAATGTCTCGTACAATGGTCAATATAACTTGTGGACTGATGAAAGTTGTATAACATGTCAGTCATAAAAATAGCCACAAATCTTATTTCACAAACACCACTGCACATAATTTACTTACCATGTACCAACATACTACTTTAGACAAATATTACTTGTTTAGATGAGCAATATTTTTGTACGATCTGAAATAACTGATTATTTTATGTCATCGAACAAATGACTTGCATTACAAGAAGCAGTAAGTGAAGTTACGGTTGTGTTTATGCCTTTAAGCAATCGTAGCCATTTGACTTCACCACCTGCCATAAAGCCAAAACCAAAATCCAAACCACAGTTCAACCACACCAGATTTGTTCATCTTTTGAATAAACTTTGCATGCTGTGCTGGAGCATCCAAGCCTTCAACAGAATGTTGACAACATAAGCACAACCACTACTTATTAGTTTATATGCCATGATAGATTGTAATATTTACTCAATCTAACAGCCAAGTAACTAAACATAAAACTGACACTTCGCGTTAGTCACAATGACTAACGCAAAAAGAAGAAACCGACAGCCAACACTAATGTGTAGATGTTTTAATCACACTCATCAAAATTTAAAACCAGATAAATCAAGTTGTTTCATGATCCAAGTTTATACAGGGAAGTACATCCCTTCCCTTACCATCTGGATGGCAAACATGAGCAGCCTGGGAGGAACTGGGCAGAAGTGGGATATTAAATAGAAAAAAAACCAGAAAGTGTTTGGACAGTGGACTACTCAATGAGACCCAGCTTCTTCTTCAGAGATTCTGGCATCTCAGGGGGAGGAGGACGGGGTAGACGGAAGTAGACCTTTACAGAGTCATAGATGAACCACTGCAGTGCAGTTAAAGTACCGATCATGATGATACGGGCTACTAGACCCTTCCAGACACCTATAGAGAAAATAAAAGTCAAAAACGTGGCACAAAATACACAAAGGCTTATATTTTCAGTAAAACAGAAGCATGTCCGCTCCTCAGCTAATCTGCTCTGGTAAATGTCCAGCAAGGGAGCCAGGGCAACAACTGGGCTGAGGGTGCAGGTAGACTGCTCTTACACGCCAATGACTCAAGCACCTCCAACTGTCCAGCAAAAAAGCTGCTGGGAGTCTCCACACTGAAGCTGTAGCACTCATTACTGAGTGTGCAGAATCAGTGATAAGAGATTCCCCAGAGGTGGATCTAAGGAACGTGTCTATTTCTATTGTCAGATGCTTACCCATAGGTCCAAGCCTCTTCAACACTTGAGCAGCTGTGCTTCCCTTCTCTTTGTTCAGCACAGACACCACAGAGTCAGCAGGATGAGAGACAATAGCGCAGAACACACCAGCTATAGTGTAAAAAAAAATCGAAACTGTTAGACAAAATTAAAATGCATTTCATCTAGAGGTAGAAGAGCAAAGTAAAAATTTACATGAAACAATTTAAACCAGTATAGAATATAGCTCACACTAGGGTGTGTGCTAACTGTAATTTTGAGTGTTGGGATTGAGTAGTTACAAAGCATTTCACTGCCAGTTGTACTGTGTATAACTATGAATGTGACGAATAAACTGATTTGAACTGCCAAACTCAAGACTTACCAATATAACCAGCTACAAAGGTGACCACCAGCTGCTCAGGCTTGGTGCACTCACTGCGAGGTTTGGGCACTGCATACTTGTAGAGCAGCTCAACAGTACGTTCAAAGCAAGCAAACTTCATCATGGTGTAGGGGATTTGCCTCATCCAGAGGGGGACCACACCCTTGTAGAATCTACAAGACAAAGATCGTTATGACCAACAACGTCTATGTGGACTGTTAAACCAAGCTGCTAAATGCACCAATATGTTGTCCACTCTCCAGCTGATCTGCCTTGGTAAATGTCCAGCATGGGAGCCAGGGCAGTTATTAAGCTGAAGGTGCAGGTAGACTGCTCTTACACGCCAATGACTCAAGCACCTCCAACTGTGCAGCCAGATAAGCTGATGGGAATCTCCACACTGAAGCTGTAATGCTCAGTGAAGTACACAGAGTGCAGAATCAATAATGAAGAATTCCCCAGAGGTGGATCTAAGGAACGTGTGAGCTGATCTGAATACCTATTAAAAGTAAGATGAACTACTCACGCCCAGAGACCTTCCTCAGCATACATCTTGGGCGCACATTCTCTTAAGGTGTTGGCATAGCCAGGTTGAGTCTGGATGCGGACTTTACATGCCTCCATAGGAGCCAGAGCAATATCGGCAAAGAACTCAGCGCTTGCAGATGCTGCCAGATACAGAGAAGTTCTCCACAAGTAGGATTTTTCCTAATGAAGTAAAATAAAAGATTAGGATAGAAGAAATATTACAGCCGTGTTTTACCAGGCTTACATTATAAACAATGCAAATCAGGTCTGGACCTGAGTGACTTTATACTTGAGTTTCAAGCTTAATTTAATTATATGGGGGGACGAGATGAATCATACATATGTAAAAATATCCAATAAGACATTGTTTAATCAATGCAGTCAGTTAAAAGTGCCTTTTAAAACAATTTCCAACATTAAAGACTAATTTCATTCCAAAAGAACACAGCACAACAGTTTAACATCGGGCTCATCCCCCCCCCCCCTCCAAAGCGGAGATTTAAAAGCCACATTCAGAACAAGTTTGTATCAAAGTAAAGTAACCTACCTCTCCAAGCATGTCCCCATAGAAGATCTTGAACACCTCATAGAAGCCAAACTTGCAGAGACCCTGCATGGAGTATCCAATGAAGGTGGGTGCCCATCCTTTAGCAAGCCCCCTAACACCATCCTCTCGGATTGTGATGGAAAATCCATTAAAGATGCTCTTATATTTTGCTGGGTCCACCTAAAAATGAATTAAAAAAGATAGACAACTGTAAAAAAAGAGTTTTGCCATTGTGTGAATAATTGTTTAAATGAGTACATTTAATCAAAAGTGCTACATTAACAAGAAAATAGGTAAATGTGATCTGTACATGCAGGCATCTCAAAATGATAAGTTAGCAAATTATATTTGAATTCACCAGCAGAATGTCAATTTAAGCAGGCATAAAATATGTCACAATAAACCATGTGAACTAAATAAGAAAGTTAAGCACCTTCGAAATAGGGCAAGTGGTTCAATAAAGGTTATGGTGAGGTAGTACAAACCTGCAGCCGACACTTGACCAAGTCGAGAGGCACTACAGCTGTGTGCGTGATACCGCAGCTCAGAATGCCCCCAAAGCCACACAGGGCGTAGTATTTTGAAGAGCCAAACGCACAGCTATCTCCCGACTCTGTTACACGTGGAACACAACACACATGCTCATGCATCACAACACAATACAAACATGCAGGAGGGGTACGGGTGCCACACAGTCCACGGCTATCAGGCATACACAGACCTGCAACCTGCACTTGACCAGATCAAGAGGTACCACTGCTGTGTGTGTGGTGCCACAGCTCAGAATCCCACCAAATCCACACAGGATGAAATACTTCTGTGAACCAAACTCACAGCTGTCTCCCTCTAAAGAGAAACATGGCATGAATTTTGTTTCTTTAGTTTTAGGACTTTCTGTGTCTTGATTTACTTACGATTGTTAGGTTGTCAAAAAAGCTAGTTAGTACTTTTGCTAAAACAAAAAACAGGTTGGTAAAACTTACACATCCACAAAAAGAGACAAAAATCTAAATTTAGATGGATCTATTGATTGCAAAAATGGACTTGTCCCAGGTCACAGGAAGGGCACTATTTTACATAGCCCAGAGTGTGTAAAGCTCGTTAGCTCAATGTGATTTTTAACCACATGATCACAAAACAATTCTTTCTTTTCTCGAGGACATCAAGAAAACAGCATAAGTGACCAGGTAATGGTAATTTATTGTGCATATGCACAACAGTATTTACGTTTGACAATATAGAAAGTCATACAAAAACTGCAGCAAGTTTAGTATGCTACCATCCATTTTAATCAACCCTCCATACGATTGACTTAACGAATACAAAGCAATAAAAAACATTACACCACAAATAAAATAGGCAATAAATTGTTACATCAAATAAGAATAAATATGACTCATTTTAGAGCAAAACTGATAAAACGGTGATCCTATGTCCAAGTTTATTAGGATCCGCTTGTTCAAGTTAGAGAAGTCACAACGACTCTTCCTGGTAATAAGTGATTTCTTTAATAAGAACATGACACCCGTGAACAACTGCCATGTAAATATTAAAATCAAGACTACAATCACTGTAGATGAACTCAATTAGATTTACACAAACATTCCTCAGTGTTTTACTGCGTATCCATCTGACCCCACTTTGTCCTTCAATGTCCTCCGTTAAAAACGCAAGGCCTTGGATCTCAAAAAGTGAATCACAATTAGACAAACCACCAAAAACCAGACCAGAGCACGTGGCGACCTGTTCTAAAGGAAAGTATTCATGACAGATTTTGCCTAATCTAACTCGATTGTTGAGTAGCTACAAGAGCTAGCTTGTTAGCATTCTGACCTTTTAACTGTGAGCAGGGTTAATCCTCTGCCACCTTGCACATCCGTTAACAAAAACAATAATAAATCAGAAAGCAAAAAAAATAAATTATGAATCTGAAGTGAAACAAAACGTATAAACATCAGCGTGGAATTAAAGATAAGACAGTATCCATGCGAACGAATACTTATCCATATATAAAAGGCAGATAATAAACGACAATTAAAAACTTACCAGCGACGGAAGCTGCTGCCAGTCTGCGGTTCTGTCCATCGGCGACTGTCCGTGTGGATTCTTCCACCTTCTGCAATGTGAACTGGGGGGCACTGAAAGGATTCGCCCGAGCAAAATGTAGCAGCGTGCTAGGATACATATCGCTGTTAACTAAAGTTAAAGAGAACAGAACAGTGTTAGGAGAAAAAGTCCCAGCACCATGTCTGTCAATCTAAAATTAAGTCGCATTGATTAGTCTCGTAAACCGCAACAGAGAGACAGTCAGTTCTTTTTAACTTAGCAGAATTCGAACTGCTAGCTAGTCAGTACTGAGCACGGGCCTGACACAGCAGTAGAACATTTTGTACTCCTGACGTTATTAAATGATTTAACAGACAACGTGGAAGCTATTTCTCCACACAAAAGGGATTCTATAAAGACAAAGTTGAAGATATAATGTCTAAAAAATCTTACTTTTTTTATTCCGTCAAAATGGCGCCTCTGTCCTCCACTGCCGGCCACTCGCAGAGAACGCAAATCCCGACCCTCCGCCTTCTAACCGGTGTCGGTATAGGAGGTGCTTACGTCATCAAGAACTCCGCCTATCAAAAGGAGCCAAAGGAGGAGCCTGGGTGCTTACTGCAATCAGAACCGAGCGACGTACGTTCCGGTTCTTTCATATCAGTTCACTGACTCGGTTCATCCAAAGGAATCGACTCTACACACACACACACACACACACTCACACACACACAAACGCTTGCTAAAAGGTTTTATTCGACATTATAGTTTTTCTCAATTGTTTTGATGCATTTTTCTGAACAGAATTAAAATTCTCATAACTGTTGCAAGATATAGTCATTTGTGCACATTATACTAGCAGTTTGTCATGCCATCGAACAAATTGCAAATGCTTTGGACATACATCAGTTGTCTGACAATTATCTGCTGTTTTATAACATTAATATTTGCTTATGTCACGTGTCAAAATTACCTACACTTGTGAACAATGAATTGTCTTTCCATTTGATACTAAGAGTCTTCATTTCATTGCTTGAATCATTACAAACAAAAATGGAGTGAAACTCCAAAATCAAACATCTCTATCATTTTTTTCTGAAAACGTCTCTCAAATTGATGCGTCTTTTAAACTGATAAAATGTTGAAGCTTTAGTTGTGAGAAATGCTAAGTCACTTCTCCATAGTCACTCAAAGCTGAATTCCATTAACCCTCAATTGGTAAGCATACAAAACCAGGACTATGGCTTAGAAGAGGAAGGTCAGATTTGGTGATGGAATTTCTCCCTCTCTACTATCCATTTCTTAATCCAATAGAGGTTTTTCTCTGCCTGGAGGTGGAAGGTGTATAACCGACACTCATATACTCGATTGGCCCTGTAAGTAGCCATGGATGAGTCCTGCAGAGATCATTTCCTTGAGATCATTTCCTGAGATCATTTCCTTGCTGCATTGCCAGGGATGGTATTCACTGTGATGTTGATGCAAATATGTGGGTAATTTGTATATAAGTAATACATATAAGTAATTTGTATGTTCCTATTCATGTTCAATATGTAATGCAATATTGCTTAAACTAGTGCACAACAAAGGTTGTTTCTTACTAACTTTCTTACTAAGTTTGTACTTTGCTTTTGCACAATGATGTGAACAAGTTAGAATTTCAAAGATCATATGTAGAAAAAAATGTGAAACATACATATTGAGTCTTGTACTAATTTACCTCACTAAATACAATGTTTAACTTAAAAGTAGATTTCAAATTGGGTGATAACAGTGTATAGTATTATAGTTGTCAAACTTTCTCAGTGTTTTTTTACACTGGAAAACACTTACATAGTGAACTATCCAAATGAAAACATGACAAAGCCATTTGACTATCTTATTTATAAACAATGGTGTCAGGACTTTCATTTTGATGACAAAGACACTTTCATTGATATCAATACTTGCTTTTGAGAAATGAACTCTCCATTTTGAGCAAGTGACACACTTTTGGAGGTTATTTTAGTTTTACAATAATAAAAAGATTTCTATTATTGAACTCGTGGTCGGTCTCAGACAAGGTTTTAGGGTTCCCGGTCAGTCCAAAATTAGTTTACCAATGGAGAGCCAAGGTGAACGTTTTCTTCTAAGACCCGTCCAAAGGGGAGAAGTGTGCGCAGAAGCAAAAAGGTTCTTACATTTTTGAAAAAAAGAAAGAAAAAACATGAATAAAAGAAATCAAATCAAATAATAAAAAGATAAATTAACAAAGCAAACAAAAAAGATTGATTAAAATTAACCAACATTATTGTTTGGCACTAAACTCAGTTCATATTCTACTTGCATGCATTTACCTGTGATTATACACTGTATAGCCCAAAGCTCCTGGGTTGGACTATAGTTGGGAAAACAGTTGGGATGACGAAGCATGTAATATTTGTAATGTCGATCCGCTTCCAATTTAAAAGATGCTTGGGGTGGCAGTGTGTCGCTGTAAAACTCAAGTGATACTCAGATTGTATAATGCTTTAAAAAATTTTTTTTATAAGTGATAAGTGATTCAAGCACACCATTGATTAAGACTTAGTTATCAGCAGTTTTAATGCCCAGCTCTGCACTTGTTTACCGGCTGCACAAGTACAGCAGTGGGGGGGAATTTCTACCCACCATATTATGTCTAATCAAACCCTGCACAGTATCCCGGAGCCCCAGAGCCTCTAGCTTTGCTCAAGTCAAACCACAAGATTCTTCCGGCCTCACACCAAAATGTTAGAATATACTTCTGAATCTAGCTTACATTGATATATTTTAATTATGCAAGTAAGCATTTTAGTAGTTTGGTAACTGCTGTCTACGTATACTATAATATGTTAACATTTTCTAGCATGGAAGCACTTCTGCAAGTCGATCAGGAAAAGAACATCTGCTAAATACTAAATGTAAATGTTTATATTACAATGGATTTCTTGCTTTGCATATCCCAGCTTATTTGGAAGCTGGGGTCAGCCACTGTATGGCATCCTTGGAGAAGAGCGGGTTAAATCTTTTTTTAATGAATCGACAGTGGCTGCATAGTAGAACGTTGAACCATATATCTAACAGCCCAACACGCTACCTAATAAGCTGTCACTGCCCCAAGTGTATAAACCATCTGGTTTCCTTCTATCCGTATACGAATTCATTCATGCTTATAAGGAATTCTTAATTTGATCATTGTTGGAAGTAGGTTGTAGTCAAACTCTAAATGTCTTCTCATTGAAAAAAAATTATGAATTGAAATGTTTTTCTTCTTCAAATTTAGTACTGTAAAACCCCTGCTAAAATTGTAAACCAGAACCATCATATTTTTGATTGAAAAATCTAGAGAGGTAATAGCTTTGGATATGATATGTATGACGGAACACTTAATGACTTAATTGAAGGTCTTTTTTAAATGGGTCCCATTTTTTTCCTCATATTTATCCAGGCTTCGGCTTGATTGGTGCAACAATGAGTTTCAAATTGGGAAGTGCAGCCTCTATTGGCTGATGGGCTAGCGGAAAATCCTTTACAGTAATTACAGTACTTTACAGTGCTGGCAGTAATTAGGTACAATGTGTAAAAGGTTTAGTCATTTTGCAACAGCATTTGATTCCAAAACAATAAAAATGAAGTAAAACTTGTACATTGTTTATTTCACAACATGATTGTAATTAACCATTTATGAACATTAAAAAATCTTCCAAATTGAAAAATTCCAATTGTATATTGTGATGTTAGCTGCCTGAAGAGTACACAGTTTGTATTATAATTTAAACTACTGCCTTATACACAGCAGGTATAAACCATCATTTTTCAAATGATGATTTTGAAATGATGATTCAAACATAATTTGCTTGTTTTAAGGGGAAAAAACATTAGAAAAATATTGCTGTTAAAAACAAAACAAAAAATAAATCCAAGTATTAAAAAAGAAAAGAGAACTTTATAATTAAAAAAAAATCGTCACATAGGATACGATCAGAATAAATGAATCTAAGCTATTTCATGCTCATCAAACACATGTAATTTCTAATGTCTGGAAGTGTAATAATGGACTTAAACATTAAGAAAAATTCTTGGACATATTATGTAGCAAAATTGGATACACAGTGAAGAAATGATCAACTAAAACATAATAGATCAGTGCCATCAAGAAACTTCCGCCTGCAGCAAAGTAAAGCAAAATTCTATAGCACAAAACACACAACTGGCCTTTCCATCTAGTAGTGTGCACATTTCAATGCTATTTATCACCACTTTTCACCTTTCAATACTTTTACTAGTTTAATTTGTGCTGATCTGTAGTAAAAGTAGATTAAACAAGGACAGCAATCATTTACTTACTTGCTAAAATCCACTTTACACAGACTGTAACGATGCAGAATAGCATTTATCAGTATTTCTCGTTACACCTGGTGTGCACTTGCATTTTTGACATGATGAAAGACTTTCTAATTTGCCAGATTCTGTGTACTTACAATTAATTTTTTTTTAAATTAATGGGCAGGACGAAAATTAAGTAAAGTAACAACAATGCATCTTCTGTATATAAAGAATAAAGAAAGGATTGAAACCTTTAAGCACAGACCATTCAGTTTGGCAAGAATAACAAAAGAAGGTTCCTATAAAATGAGTATTTCCAATCATTTTGTAAGCTGACTGAAATTACAAGGGTTAAAAAACTTAGCAGACAGTACAAATTTCCGAAGAAAAAATAATCTTGCCAATTTTAACACTGGAGAATGCCACGATCATGCTAATACCTATACAATTAAAGCCCAGACCAAAAAATGCAAGTGAACACCTTAACATTGTGCTTCTGTACAACACACAGTAAATCCTTTAGGAAAACCGTTTTTGTAAATATTCAAAACAAATGTTTTGTACCAGCACTAGAAGTGCTACCAACAGACAGTGACAACTGATTAACTACACTTAAAATCTACAAACATGAGACAGATTCTAACCATAAAAACAGTAGAACAAAAGACAAGATTTACGCACAATTCACACTGAATAAAAACTACACAAAACGAGCATTGAGACATTAAACTGCAAAAGTTCTAAGTACAAACCCTGCCATTATGTTGATCTTCCAATCATTCAGATAAAGATGAAGATCAAGTCTAAAAAAATAATAATAAATCACCAGCAAGAGCACCACACTGATGAAACTGGCTTATTTACTACCAGCATTCTCTTTGTGTCCAATGACACCAATCAAAGTAAGAAACGGTGTAACCACACTGTCCTGTAGAAAGAGGAAGCAAGAATCGACCTGCTCACTGCTCACATTCGCATAGGCAAAATAAACAAAGGCCACAAGAGCAATTATCACCAGCAGTTTGAGCCAGCAAGAGAAGAAGCAACGGGATGGACGAGTGGCAGGCGCTGGAGTACTGGAATTCTGCGAGAGTGATGTTTTGGTGGTGGCAGCAGTGGTGGAGGTAAAAACACGCTGTCGAAGTAAAGACTCCTCTGACCAGAGGTTCAGTGGTTTCACTGGACGCTCAGCTGCTCCACGAATAGGTCGTCGACAAGAAGCCCTATTTACACAAAGGTCAGCAAAAACCAGATGTTTAGATGCAATTAAGCAGATAAATAACACCAACATAAAACATCTACACACGGACTACACTTTCGGATATTGAACGTCACTACATCAGCGACGTCATCAACACGTGACCGGTGCCGAATTCCGACTCCCCGGCAGAAACCTACTCCCTTCGCGTGCACGTGCGTCAATAAAGCAAACAAACTGTCACAAAATGTGACTCACATTTGCCTTAATGTCATGTGATAGTTGTTATGAATGTTAATTGAAAATTATGAGTTAAAGATTATAGAAATTAGCGAATTTGCGAGTGTCACATGTGGGTTCAGTTTGCTTTAGTTGCGTAAGTGCACGTGAAGGGAGTAGAATTCTGCCGGGGAGTCGGATTTCGG
>JAOTRQ010000006.1:1202081-1220972 GCA_028565875.1 Hoplisoma paleatum | reverse complement strand
ATGCTTTTTATGTTGATTTAACTCCATGTGTACTGTATTATAACTGTTCTTATTTTAAAAACATTCCTGTATATCGTCTAATTTTCATATATTAGCGAGGTAACCGGGGCTGGGAACGAATTAATTGTATTTGCATTATTTCTTATGGAGAAATGTGTTTCGGATAGTGAACATTTCAGATACCGACCGACCTTTCGAAACGGATTGTGGTCGTTCCACTGTATATGTGCCGCTCAGTAATTTAAAAAATATGTTTTGTAAATACAAAAACAGTAAGACTCACATTATTCCTGTAGGTGTAGAAGGCTCATTAGGAAACATTTCCTTTAATAAGTCTCTTTTATCCAAATATTCTGCCTTGCCATCCAATGCTTTCTCCTCCACTTGCTAAAAAAAAAAGCACAGCCCAGTAGCCCTGATTTTTTAGTAATTATTTCAGACTGAGGATCCCTGAGAAAGTTCCCTCATAAATACAAGTTAACAACATTATATGTACATACAGTTATACATACATGATCTATCTGTCAATCTATTGGTACAGTGTATAGATACACAATAAACACACTTTACACAACTTACTTCATTTGTATTTCATCCATCCATCCCTCACTCCATCCAGACACAGACGGCACAACTACTTTGCTATGCCTTAATCCAATGCGACGGTGCAACCGTTTTTGCTTTACCTTAATCTGATGTCTGCTGCTTGTTCTGGTGGTCACTGGTGTTTTCCCTCGGCTTCTAGCTGGCTTTGTTGATACTGGAGCAGTCTCGGTTTCTAACATATAAAAATACTTTGTTAAAACAATGAATATCAACTATAACTTGTTTCAAAAATCAGCAATGCAATAGCACAATATTACCTTCCTCCTTGTCACTGTACTGATTCTCAACTGAGAGTGTGTTGCCATTCTGACTGCCTCCTGCAGTCAGTGTGACCGTCTCTGGTACTGCAGTCTCAGGTTCGGGTTGAGGGGGCACTGATGTAGGCTCATCTAACAATTTCTGTAGTCTTTTCTGATAAAGTTTGCGAGTCGATGCTGCCAGAGATCAAAGAACAAAAAAACTATAGTAAAATCAATTTTAATAACTGATTAGGCAATACTAGCTTAGCCCACATATTACATTATGTATTTACATAATAATATCACATTTTACCATTACAATTTTCAGCGGAAAATTGGAAACTCACCAACTATGGGACCCGAATTTATTCCATACTTCTTCAACTCAGCCATTAAATCACTGTCTGTCAGACTCTCAATATCCACCTCCTCTTTCCGATTCTTATCAGTCTTCTTAATAGCCTTCTGTACAAAGATGTAAATTAAAATACTTTTTAATTTTCACGAAAAAATATTGAGCCAGTACCACATGAATTTTGTTGAAGACCTAGTTACCTTTCCTGAGCGACTTCGGTTAGAGACCACCGGTATGATGTCCTCATCACTGGAAAAGGTATCAGGAAGAGCATCTGTCTTCTCGTTCAATCTGGTCAGATGCTTAAGGTAAAGTTGAACATAGACATCTTTCTTGTGCTCACCACTGGGAAGAGGCACATCATTCGCCCTCAGTTCACTCTTCAGCCTTTCCTTTGTTAGAGTATTTGGATCTTTAAGGAATTCTGCCATTCTTTGCAAATAGTGCTGCAAAATCTAAAAAAGAAAAACATAGAATAACAGCAGTGTTTAGGAATTTAGAGAACATGACCAAATAATTAATATATGGTTAAAATCTACTACAAATGCCCCGCAATTACCAACAAAATACTAATCGACAAACTAAATCTCAGCCTGCAACAAATAAAACTACCATAATAACTTGCTAATGCACAATGCACCCACTTTTCCTGCTCTCTGGTCAAACATTTTAAGAATAACCAAATATTTTAGTTTTATTATTATTATTATTCAAAACCAGAGTAGTTTTCAGCTTCAAGTAATTTAATAAAACCTCAAAACAAGAGTTGTCTACGTGTGGATTACCCACAAGCTATTCGAACTCTTAATGAAAACACTTACTCGGTAAATGTTGTATACAAGTCAGTCACAGTTCAGTTTTTGCATACAACAATCAGTTTTTGCATGTTGCAAACTCATGTTCAGTTCTTTGCACAGATTGGGCACTTTATCAGTACTCTGAACACTTTAAAAACATAAACCACTCGCACACATTATTGTTTATAATGCATATATTATATACATTATTTTAAAAAACATTTTATATTTCTCAAATCTTTATTTTTATATAATGTATATTTCGCCAACCCTTTTTATTAAGTTGTGGCTGAGCAGTCATATACGCATTTCGCTGCCAGCTGCACCATGTATGACGATGTAAGTGACAAATACATTTCGATTTGATTTGGTATTGGTTTTGAGTCATGCAAAAATTATTTTCGATGGAAATAGGAAACCAAAATAATAACTGCAGTCATAAAATGCAAAGGTGATTTAAAGTTTAAGGCTTTTTAAAATGACAGAAAGTGTGTTTTAAAGGTAAAATGTGTTGGCTAAGGTACTGGACTAGTAATCAGATAACCAGTTAAAGCCTTTGGCCAGGTTGCTGCTGTTGGGCCTCTGAGCAAGGCTCTTTACCCTGATTTGCTCAGTGTGTTTACTGTAACTAATGTGAGCTGGTTTGGATGAAGGTTTGGATGAAGGTGTCTACTAGATGTCAAAAATGCAAATGCAGGAAATGTCAACTTGAATGCATTATTTACTGTTTACGATGATAGAGAAGAGATATAAGAATAAAGAAACACAATTCATGTCCGCTTACAGTGTCTTACGCTATTACTAGTGAACTAAATCTGTTGTAGTCGTAACAGACTTATAAGCGATTCTTATAACGCAACTCCACGACTCCATTGTAATAGTGCTGAGGAAACGATGCATGGTGCATGTAAGCTCGTTTTTAAATGAACGCTAACCAAAGTGAAAGTATGTAAAGAGAAAGATACGAACTTAGTATCGACAGAAATCAATTATAAAAGCACAGATGAAGTATTTCTTTATCAGAGTTCAGTAAACTTGCTCAGCTGTACAGAAATGTCAAACCGGCTCGAGCGATGCCTTTCAATAAAGCTCACATATTTCCGCGCCAAAACCCGCGAATGCTGCCGTTTGAGGCCAAAATTACTTCAACATACAGCAAACGTTACATTTTTAAACGAATATTTACATTATTAAGCTTTATTTTTTTTTAATTAAATAAAAACCTAAACAAATAGCTACCTCTGTCGTTTGTTTGCTGAATTCGGATGGCCCGTGCGCGCCTCTTACTGACGCTTTCCAATAAAAGAAGCTCTGATTGGCCAGTTCGGAGTAGTGAGGCTGATGGGGATTGGCGATGAACAACACAGCGGCCATCCGCCGCAACAAAGAGCGCGATAATGGGTCCTGAAAATCTGCCGGAAGACGTTGTGTTTCCCCAAAACGTATAAACACGTATAAAATCATACAATTACATTGCAATTAGTGATAATTTCTCTCGCAACAGTTGGTTCATGACAACACGGCATTTGTTTTGTGTTTACCAAGTATTTACAAGTATTACACATATATTTAACTTGTATTTTGTCATCTTTAAATTTAACACATATATTTAACTTATAGTTTCCATCCTGTGTAAATGTGTATTTGAAAGACAACAGTCATTCATATGAGGCCGACGGGCTGTTTATGTGAAGCAAAACAAAATGTCCTCAAGATGGCGGCGTTCACCACAAATACAGCTACCGGTCAAGTCGCCCAGACTCGCACTGGTCTAAGTTAGAAAGAAAAAGATAAAAATCAGCAACACACACGGTTAATACGATGATTTAGCAAAACATCAAACGCTTTTTAAAACATAGATTTATATTCGTATCATTTTTCAGTATATTTTGACAGAGTTTTACCTTTACTTTAACAATCCTGCTACACAACCTAGCTGAAAACCAGCTGGTCAAGACACACCCTATGCTGGTTGGCTATAGCTTAGCTTGTTAACTAACTCTTGATCACTACTGGGTATTTTATTCCTTGAAAAAAACAGTTGGTCTTGAGCAAAACTGCAAAACAACAGGGTCATGACGAATAAGGACATATACAAACAAGTAATAAGAACAAATATATACAAAGCACACAAACATACAAAAAGATAAAATATATGGATATAGAATATAATGTTAAACGATCATAATAACAATGCAAATCTCACAATTCCATTCAAAGTGCTTTTATTCCCTGCTAACAATTTAGCTCAAGACCAGCTGGTCATCCAGGAAAAAATACCCAATACTGGTCGAGAGTTAGTTAACCAGAAATAATCAACCAGCACAGGATGTGTTATAACCAGCTGGTCTGTAAAACATAATTTGTCAGGACATCATAAAACTAGAAACCCTGTCCATTTATTGAACTGTTTACTTTCGTTTAGGAGCAATTTAGAATACCTACTGGTGCAGTAAACCTTGACCTGCTGACCTGACCTTCTTATAATGGTTTGCTGGTTTAACAGTGTACTGACCAGTTTGTTTAAACATCATGATGAATATGATGGCTGTCCATCTGAAGCTGTCTTTTCTTGAGATTTTAGCTGGTTTAGTTGGTCGACCCAACATATGATGGTAATTATGATGGTTTTGTTGGTCAAACTAGCTTAGGCTGGTGTTTTTTGTTGCTCGTTTTACATTGCAGGTAATCAGGCCATCTAAAACCAGCTGTTAGTATTTTGTAACATGAATTAATTTGAATAGACCATTTGATAGTTCACCAATAGAAAACATGGAATGAATGGTTTTATTTATTTTGTTTGCAAAATAAAAAAAACACCCCATCCATGTTAATTACTTTTTTAAATAATAAATTAAATAAAAATACTTTTCAGGGCAATAAATTGTAAAGAATAAGAGGGGGCCTTGGGATTGCTTTAGTTGTTGGGCAAGAACCCCCTCCCCCAAACATCAGCTAAAGTGCTTGTGCCCCAAATGCACTCTGCCAGCACTTTGACAAACAATCTGTTCTTCCTGGTTCTTTTAGACTTCTCTCCGCTGACGAGATTTGTTGTAAACACTGTCACTAATGTTCTTCTGTGTAAAATATACATTACCTGGTAAACAAATCAGTTATTCATTCAGAATTCAGAGTTATACAATAATTTCAAACATTCTGATTGGCAACATGGAATTGTTATTATTATTATTTACAATAATAACAATACACAATAAACTATAATCTTCTTATTCATTACATGCAACGTTCTTAAAACAAGTAAATATTTGAAAAATAAACAACACGAAATAGATTTTAAAATTACATTATAATAATGAATACATAACACTGTTTAAAGTACAAAATAAAGCAGAGCGATTTAAAACCAAATATATTTTTCAATACATGATACATCTAACAGAAAAGCAAAAATATGTGTGGTGTGGTGCTACAACAGGTGCTAAGTGTGTTGCCTGTATTGTGTAGTGTTTGTGTGATGTGGTGCTTGGTGGTTTGATGTATCCGACCAAAGATAAACACACACATCATACAATCATACAGGACAATTTGGAGTTGGAATGTTGTTGGAGTTGGAACTAGTTCAGCACAAAAACTGAACTCTGGCAGTATGATCTCCTAATAATAAATACAAACTGTTTTTATAAAACAGCACTCAGAAAACGAAGATAATACACCATTTTCTTGAAGATGCTAAATGCATCTTACATATTTATTTGAGTCTCCTGGTCTTCCAAACCTGACCATCATGACAGAGTTGGCTTTCCAAACCAAGTGTGAGAAGAAGAGATATCGCCAGTCCTTCCTTCCTGTTTGACTGTACAACCAGCAATGCTCCCAGAATGTTATATGATATACTGTATATCATTTGAAATTAAATGTCCCCACTGTAGGACTAATAAAAGATTATCTTATAAACAACTGGCAAAAAAGTATCAGGTACAGAATCTCTTAACGACCATTGCATATAGGTGCAAACTAAAAGTAAGACAAATTATCTATCTATTATCCAATCTTTTATGGTGCTCTGCTATTATGCCCCATTTTCAGAGCTTGTTTGAGCAACACTGGTTTGGTTTGTTAATCTTTTTAATATGTGATGCTCATTTAATCATTCAGAAATTAGTTGAGTAACTATTACAATATACCTGGCCAGTGGGTGTTGAATATGTTTTATAACAGAAATGTGTGAGAAATATGCAACAACAAGCCAGGCCAAATGACCGGGGTTTTTTTTTAAGGCTGCATGGGTTTCCTCCCATAAATTCGTCCCTGGCCGTTTTGCCTAATAAATTAGATACAATAAAATAAAATACAATAAAAAAGATTGAAGGAATGTCATTCACATGCAAGCTGGATTAGACTTGTCAATAGATTCTTTTTTTTTATTATTATTTTGACCAATGTACATTTTCAAGGTTTATTTTAGGCTCACTTTTACAATTACACATGCTTAATAAAAATGATTCCCCAGTCATGCATGTTGATCATGACCACTGTCTGGTGCTTTCGCATTCCAGTTTCCTGTGGGTAGGGGCACCAAATAGTGAGAGCATGCCATTGTAACCTTAACTATATTTTATAAAATTGCACGAACTTTATATTTTAAGTGGAATGTAAGTTGTTTTGGATTAAAGTGACTGCTGAATACCATAAAGTAAAATGATAACAGCATAACTCCCAAGGTGGGAATTCAGAGGTCTGCAAAAAGCCAAACTCAAATAAGTTATTATAATTATTACATATAGAATTTTGAAAACTCTTTTTCACCACAATGATTTTACACATAGATATATCCACACCAGTTCCATGCAGTAAAACAGATACACTGAAATTAAAACGGAGCATTCATTTTTATCAAATTACAAAAGGCAACAAAACAGGAAGTATTTTTCATTTGACACGGAATGTCACCTTTCTGTCAAACAGTCTGTCAAAACAATATTACGACAGGGTCAATGAGAGTTTTTATAAAATATTCCCAAAGCATTTTAATTCAGACAATCTTTAGGACTTGACTACACTAACTGATGCATCACAGCCCACTTTTTAAAGGTCTGACAGCCACTAAGACCACCATGCTTAATGCCAGTGTGAGCTGGATTGGTAAAGAACGGTCAGACATAGAAGAAGCATTTCCCTGTTAAATGTCCAAACTACACTTAATGGACACACACCGAATGTCAACACCTCATACTTATTTCCAAATCCTGCCAGTCTGCTTTCACATGAATGATGAGCCAAGCATCTCTATTTATTTGTCCACTTATTAATTAAAAACATATTGACATTTTGGTTTGGCATATATTGATGAAGACCAAATGTTGATACAAGTGCTTGTAAAAAAATAATATGAACATATGTTATGTTGCCTTTTTATTTTGGTGATTGCTGCTTGTTTCTGTTGATCCCATTAGAATAGAAGAGACCAAAGAAAACCAGATGAATAATTGCAAAAACTTAGTTTTAGTTACATTTAAATTATAAAACTAAATTAGTTGAGTTAGGACCAGCGGTAGCTTAGTGGTTGAGGTACTTGGCCGGTTTAAGCCTTGGTCACCATGGCCACTTTAATACTGCTGGAAACCAGAACAAGGCTCTTAATACACAGTTGCGTCCAAATCCAGTACATACTGGACACCCAGTAAACAATTCTTGATTGTTTGACATATCATATTTTACCAGGGATCAACCCAACTTTTAAACTATTTTTGTGCTTGAATATTTAATAACATTGCTGGTAATGCAAACACTGGATGCCATAAATTGTCGGATAGCTTCATTTACTGCTGCACCACTTGAACAACCATCACACAAACAAATAAAGTGTGTACAAGTGTGTACTTATTAAGGAGAATTAATTAGGTGATTAACCAGGAATTTACATAAGAACATACAGAACTTACATGAAGCTTTTTATTGTACCCCAGCTCAGTTATCATCTAATCAATTTCTACTGGACTAGAAATCAATTGCTGGTTCAAGCCTCACTACCACCATGTTTCCACTGTTGGGTCCCTGAGCAAAGTCCTTAACTCTTAATCGCTCTAATCAGTTTACCTTGTAATTTTAATTCACTTCAGGTAAAATTTTCTGCTCAATGCTAAAAATATAAATGTAATCAGACCACATGCTTTCACACTTTGTTTGCATTCTTGACAGAACAGGTGGTTACAAATTTCACAAGATTCACCAGATCGAACAACAAGTAAAACACAGCCATGGGCAATTTTGTATCTTCATTTCACCTCTCGTGTATGTTCTTGGACTGTGGGAGGAAATCAGAGCTATCGGAGAAAACCCAAGCAGTAATGTTAAGAACATGCCAACACAAAAAAGACCCAGACCGCCCCCACTGAAAAGCATTGTATGCCAGGTATAAAAGATCAATAACAGCCACAATACAAGAAAAACGCTATGATTATAATAATACCTAATAGTATTGTTATTAATAATAGTAATAGTAACATAGAGTTTCTCCATGTATTAATTCTCCTTTGTATTAATCTTCTCTCAATGGAATCATAAACAGATTTAAAAGAATGAGACATGTTTTTTAGTTTGTTGCTAAATTTAGCTTGGCATTGAGCAGGCAGCAGGTACATGTGCCATTTTCAACAAAGATGAGCCGTAGGATTTGCCCAGAGCCCAGCGGGTGGCGAGTGCCGGTGGTCTGCTGTTCTCTTATGCACCGGCTTTAAAGTAAACACAGCAATTCTGTGGTCGCCAACGCCATGGCAGCCAGCAAAAGACCTTACTGTGCAGCAGCACACATAGCTCTCGTGTGCTGTCTTTCAGACTTCTTCTCAGGCTCCCTCTCACAAGTGAAGGAGTGGGGTCAGGGGTTTGTAACACCAGTAATGCATGATCCCCCAAACTAGAAAATTACCACATCTTTCATTTTTCTAACTTGATTTGACCAATGATTTTATAAATATCTTCTTTTTATTCAAATGCATTGTGTAATGAAAAGGCATATTGCTGAACGTTATTCTATATTATTGATGAGACATTAATATATAGCCCTTTTGAAGGTAAATATTTGATATGCAGTTTATGTATGGTTGGATGGCATGCTGCTAAACAAACCAACCATTTACTGGAAGAGTTTTCCCACTAGACGATTAGATAAAATCAAGACATGTTTGTGCAGCGGTTTTCTTACCACTGAAATTATGACAGACCACATAGGATGCCACCTGCTTTTCATTTCTGAAACAAGTGAAAAGTGAAACATTTTCACTAATGCCATGCTAATACTTGGCATTAAAGAAATTAAAAGGAAAGTTTAATTACTCCATCATGAATTAAATGGTGTGTTTTATGTACATCTGCATTTAAGTTAGAACAATATCTGATGCGGGGAAATACACTTTGCTTGACAAATAAAATTTTAAAATATTGTTTTATTTCCACCCAAATAATAAAAGAAAATGCATAATCCTGCAACAATTCTATTACAAATTAATAAACAATTTACAACCACCAACTGGAGATATTTGTTTGTAATTGTCACCACAAATTAAAAAAAAAATAATAATACCACATTACAATTTATGCATCACTCTTGTTTAAAAAGTATGCTAGCTTGTTTGGGTTTTGTAGGGCAACAGTATATCAGTTAAAACTGACTAATAAATTGTGTGTCCTATAAAGTCCAAAAGTCAGCTTTGATAATTAAGGCTCATGCAGCAAAATGGTGGTGGGAGGTTAAGGGAGGGTGGGCAAAGCAGCCATGTAGGTTTCCAAGCTCCTTAGTGCTGCTAGCAGAAGGATTTACTGTAACTATCAGACAAGCATTCACAACTTGGGCTCTAAACGGTCTGTTGGCAATGTGGTCGTATTATCTCTGGCACCAAATCAAACCCACCAAACTGAGGTCCAAAAGTACCTACACAACACAAACCGCCGGGATGTTTGGATGATAAATTGCCGACGTTCAGCGGTAGAACAAAAAATATTGGACTTGCTGGGGACATCAGTCTTAATAACTTCACAGTGAGATGGCATACTGGGTGGTTTATTTAACCAAATGGTCTCTTTCTCAAGTGACATATTATTCACTTAAAGTTGGGTTATAGTAAGGAACCGATTTAATGCAGGTGCTGTATCAAAGTGCTGAGAGGGTCAAGTGCCAGTGGTCAATGGGGTAATATGAAGGGTGTTAAATGACACATTTTATTCATTTACTTGTCTCGGTGAGCTGACCAAATTTTTTTACTTGAAAAAAAAGTTATTTTTCTACTTACAGAGTTCAGTTTCTGCGGTTCTGTTTAAATCCTCACATTTCTGCATTAAGTTTAGCTGCTCTCTACATGCTGTGTATTGTTGTTTGTGTATAGATAAACTGATTTAAATATTATCTGAGAAACTTACATGAAGTACAAAAAATGATATATATTTTAATTAAAGTACACACTTATTAAATATTGAGTTATATATGAATTTTATATCAAGGTTATAGTATGGTGTGTGTTGAGTGTATATGCAGCTTGGGATATAATAATAAACTTGATCACAACTGATGCAATGGGATGCATATTACTGGGTTCTTAATATGATTTTCTCAGAATTTTTAAAGAAAATGAACAAATTATGTCAACATTTCCATTTAATATTTTTCGTCTAAAATAGTTTGTTTGTTTTGCTTTTGTTTACCATATAAATGTTATACCATCAAAATCATTAATTAATCCTGTTTAGGTCATGGTGAATTAGGTTTAGGTCACTGGGTGAATACACAAAGCCACTAGTCCACTGCAGGACACACACACACACACACACACACACACACACACACACACACACACAGAGGATAATTTTAATTTCCAATTAACCAGACTACATATTTTTTGACTATGGATGGAAATCGAAGTACCCAAAAGTAACCATACAGACACAAAGGGAGAACATTCACATAAGTAGGATACAAAAGGTGAGTACAAAATATGCAAAACAATATTGATTTGGAAGATAAGATTACCCTTTATTAGTCCCACAGTGGGAATTTGAATTTTTGTGTTTACCAGTCATCTGGTGAATTATTACCTCCCTAGATTTAACAGTGTTGTTAAGTTTTTCTTTTATACCTTTAAATGTCAGTACTAGAAAACCAGACACACTACAAACTAAGTATGAAAGAATGTATTTAGAAAAGGTAAACTAATAAAAGGCTTAATTCAACACACATTGTCCATTGTTTTTCCTATTCAAGTTTATCTTATTAAGTTTAGGCTACTGGTGCACCTTTTACACTCATACTAGAATAATACATGCCATTATTGTTAAACACCATTTCAGTACCAGGGTGAGTCTATCATACAAGCATCATGTGGTCATTGGGGATCCTATGTTTTTTCTTCTTCATTTGATTAATAGGGTACAACATGCAACAGATCATTATCAGTACAGTCACAAAGTATCAACTGGCAGCACATTCATGGTACACCCACAAAAAATATACTTTTCAACTGGAAAAGCTATTACAGTATGTCCCAAAAGGTGTTTGTAACACAATACTCAGTGAGTACATTTAGTTATATTAATAAAGCAATGTATGTTTGAGTTAGTGTGTATCAGATTCATCTTTCATCATTACTGATTTTGGTCAATTATATTTAGATTTATAATGGTGTTTGAAGCACTTGGGCACTTCAAATACTAACAGTGGGCCCCTAAAAGATATTAAATTGCACACCACACCCCAGGAATCTCAAAATACAAAAATGTAACACAGTATGGAATTCACTCTTTCATGAAAAAAAAATGATATAAAAACCATTATAAAACTAGTCAACACTGTCTTTGCATAAATGTAAATATATCTGTCTTTATTCTTCTGTCTTAGTAAATATTTCTTGTTATCTATTGGTTCCTGCCTTAAAAGTGAAGGACCTGCATACATCTGTTCACCGTTTGTTAAATGAAATGCAAATAAAATGCTGGAAAATAGTGAAAAAAAAACATATTCATCGGTCAGTAAATTTATATAAGAAGCATTTAACAATGTTTTTACATTTTAGACTGCCTATCAGTCACAGATCCCTTACTAAAACTCCCTCATTTGAGAACCATTGGGGTAGATGCTCCATGATATAAGGGATTCTTTATATTACAGGCTGAATTTACAGTATATAACAATAAAAATCGACAATTTGGTTGCTTGCTTTTGCAAGTCCAGTTCTCTAACCACCAGACTATCGCTGCCCTTAGCTAAATTAACCAAAACTTAATTGAATCGGGTCATCTTTTGTCACAAAAGAAAACAATCATTTTTAAGAATGTGCTAGAAATGCAAGGATGGATGTTGTTTTTGAATAGAATAAACACATTTCACCAGACATAACATACAAATTTACTTTCGGGGTTGTACACAAATGTGATCTAGCAAGCAGCTTTAATGATTAAGCTCATGCATGAAGTGTGGCTGAATTGTGTGTTTTTTGAAAACCACTTTAACCATTAAATGACTAGGAGGTTTGCTGAGTAGAGGGGAACACATATACACAGTATGGGTTTTACTGAGGTTACGGTCAGAATCCCTTGGGACAGTGGTCAGCCAAGACTGCTTTTTTCACCTACTATATTGGAAACCATAGCCTTTTTTTCTTTTAGCAAACTGTTACACATTTCATGCAAATAACAAGATTTCTTTCTTCATATATTTTTAAAAAAGTTTGTTTTGATTTCCTGAACTAGATAAAGACAGTGGTTTCAATTAATTACATTGCAACATTTAACAGTGACAACCTAGTTACAGTGCAATACAATTGTAAAAACAGAAACATTGGAAATAGGCAGTTGTACAATTGATGCACAAGAAATTTTTTAACATGCCCTCCTATCAAGGAGATTGACAGGCCTTGGCAGAATCAACAGAATCGTGCTCCCTGCTGTTTTGATATTTAAGGTTGGCAGAGAGGGCAGAAAGGTGTATTGGACTGACACGCCGGTTCCTCATAGCTGACAATCACTTCAGCTTCACTGAGCATTAATTCTCTCCAGACGGAAGAATTTTTCCTCAGAATGTTTCTGGCTCCTCTGTTGGCAACTTGCTTTTTGCAGATGGTGGTGCACTCTAGTTTTTCCTGGCATCACACAAAAACTGTGAACAAGGTGGATATCCACCATGAGTTGAGCATAAGTATGTTTACACACTTAGCCAGTCACTTTCTTCCACAGACTAGGAGCTATTAGCAGTAAAAAAATCCACAGCCATCTGATGCATAAGTGGGGAGTACTCACATCTAACAGCAAAATCCTGGCTTTTTCGATGTGTCATTTGCATGTTCTTCCCATGTCTGCCTGGATTTCATCTAGATTCTTTGTTTTCCTACCACAGTCTAAAGACCTGGAAGTGAGAGGACCTAGAAATACAAAAAATTTTCCCAGCATTCTGAGCCGTTTTTAGATATTGAGTATTTAAGATTTTGCATTGCATATGAGAGAATCCTAAAATGCACAGAAATTTTTTAAAATTCTATAATGTTGCCACAGAATAAGAACGTAAAACTCCTAGTTTTGAAAAAAAAAAAGTCAGATCAAATTTAAATTTGTCTAAATTGTTTAATTTAACCTTGTGAACTGATGAATCTTGTATAACTACTAGTCCAAACATATTGGATTATCGTTCAACATGCAGCTAAATAATTACCCAAAACACACTGGTGTGGAAGGTTTTGGACTGGCCTAATTAATTTCCTGACCTACTCAATATAAACCATGCATTTTACCTGCCAAAGAGGAGTAACTCTCTAA
This sequence comes from Hoplisoma paleatum, assembly GCA_028565875.1. Classification (NCBI taxonomy): domain Eukaryota; kingdom Metazoa; phylum Chordata; class Actinopteri; order Siluriformes; family Callichthyidae; genus Hoplisoma; species Hoplisoma paleatum. Next base: position 1,207,221 of record JAOTRQ010000006.1, on the reverse strand, counting down.
ATCAACCACCACATGAAAGAGGCTGTTGTGAAAGACTGAAAAGATGCAAAACGACTTGATGTCAAGATTGATTCAGTTCTTACGAGCAAATATTAGCAATTAAATATTAAGTCATATTCACTTTAATCAATTCCAAATTTATCTGCAAAATACTTTTCCTTTGCTCTCCAGAAACTTGTGTGGGTTCAGAAAAAAGGTGCTTTTGAACTAAGTGTCAAATCAAGATGTAAATACCTAAAAATAAAACCTGACATTTTGATCTATTGTTTAATAATCATCTCGTAATGTCAAACCCCAACAGTTTCCATTTATAGCTGATATAAATGGATTGTCGTAGCTGTTCAAAACTTTTGGAAGAGATTGTATTTCCCCAAATCTGTCAAGTCCGCCATAATTAAAAGTCAGTTTATGCTAAATCCTTTAGATACAAAATTGTGTACTCTAGGTTTAACCCTCCAGTCCCTCTTCTGTCCATTATTCAATGTTCCCATATCCCTCTCTTGCCGAGGCTGGATCTCAACTGCTTTCCACTGAAGGTGTATGCATGTGAAGTGTGTGTGTGTGTGTGTGTGTGTGTGTGTGTGTGTGTGTGTGTGTGTGTGTGTGTGTGTGTGTGTGAGGTAAGTGTGTTGTACGCTTTGGCAAGCTTACACTCTCTCTAATTCTGCCTGCTCATTCTGTTTAACCTGCTTCTGGACCACGGGGTATCAGAGACATCCACAGCTTAGGTTGAATGCCATAAATCCAGTTCAACAGAGTGAGCAGCCAGCCAGTGCTTCATCATTTTCAGATGTGGTGAAAAATAAGACAATTTCAGCTAAGCTAGACTTACAGATCACTGGACCTATACATCTGGATACGATGCCACTTAGCCAAGAGCTAATGTAAACCAATATGTTTTAGTAAGAACACAGATATGCTTGATGTTTTGTATCCATCAGCAAGATGGCCAAAGGATGCAACACATGCTAAACTCTTCGCAGAACAACATGTAAGTATGTTTACCTTGTTCAATATCTTGGACATATATCAAAAGCTTAATATCAACTGTATACATTTTCTACATGATTTAAAATGACTTTGCACGTTCCTAAACTAATACAATGATGTTCAAACTATTATTTATTTTATCTCATTTTATACGTTCCACAAAAGTACATCATTGGCCATTAATATTTTACTCATTGAAAATTCCAAAACAGTCAAGGGTCTCAAAGTTGTTTAAAAAAACTATCATTACTAATAACTAATGATACCAGCTATGAAGCTGTATTATCACCAGTCCATCCTCTAAGTGCTCAACTGGTGAAGGTTTTTGATATACAAGCCCACCATCACTGAGATATCGAGCTCTTAAGTTCAAATGTCAGCTATTGACACAGCATCTAGCTGACACAACTGGGGTCCTTTTGACTGGGTTCATCTTTACTGCTGGAGATGCCAAATCTGATAATTGCCTGTGTGAGGGGTGGGAACTCATGAACTCTTTGTATTTAGTTCTCTGCATGTTCTTTTCACATAGGTCACCCAGGTACCAAAAATGTAAGAATAAGGAAAGACTGAGAATAAAGAAAGAAATGCAAAAAAGAAAGAAAATGACAAAGAATACACATAAGCAATAACACAAATGTTCCTCTGGGTTCTCATATGATTGCAGTTTGACTAACCAAGTAAAAATAATCAAACATGGTTTGAAAGCATGCATATCATAATACAGATAAGTATAAGCACGATATAGAAGCATAAAAACTATTCCTAAAGTAAGTATTGCAATAATAATGTGTGTTAACTACTTCTAAACTGTAAATAAAATATGAATAACTAAAACGGTATTTACTAGTAATCACATGTTTCACAATTTATCCTTACTTAATCCTTTTCAGATGAGGATCTTGAGAGTTTTGTGTTCCAGCAAGATGCTAAAGCAGTGGAGTTTTGCTGTGCTCTTACTAAGCATTCCTTTCCCAGTCCAGGGGCAAACCATTCAAGCTCTCGGCACCAGATTGTATGTGTTAATGCCCCGCAAACACCCTATTATAAATAAACATGATTGCTATTATAATAATTATTACACAACATGCTAATCGAAACACCAGCAATTGTAGAGCAATTTGTTTGTATCTTGTCATTATCCATATGGATACAGTAAGAGATTTTCATTAATTAAATTACACACTCATGCCTTAATGCTGTAAATAAAAGAGAATTCGTAGTCCTGACACACCAACCCAGTATGAACCAGGAATTAAGTTGTACTTAATGTAGGACCTTAATGGCCTGTGATGAAATCTATAGACAACAAAAAATGTGGCCTGTAATAAATCAGAAGTTTCCTAAAACCTTCTCAGAAAACACTGTGGTGGTGGTGGTGGGGGGTCGAAATGTGTAATGTTGCACCTATTTCTTGTCTTTTCAAGCTTAACTAGTAACTTTGCTTATGAGATGAGACATTTGCTGCTGATTTGCTGCCACTTAGAATATTGTAACATCACTGGCAAATAATTTTTGAAGGAGCGGTAATGGAATGATAGTGATAGATTTCTAAAAGCCTAATTTCTATGAAACTTAAATGTAGCTCATCTATGACTTCTATGTCAAAGACTGGATGCTGCACTGCACAAACATAACTAGGGCTGATGTTTTAAACCTCAGCTTTACTGAGAGATGTACTCCAATGTTTAATTTTCTACCATCTCAGTTACAATTAAAAGAATTTGCCACAAATAATGATACTACACATGAGTTAAGCGAATAGGTATGCTGCCCTGTGTTAGTGCTTATTCAAAATAAAATATATGAATAGTTTTAGTAAGTAATTTAGACTTGTAGACATGTCTAACTACAAAGTTAAAGTTACCACACATACATTAGTGGAATTACATAAATTAACGTGGCTTATGTTCATAAACCTATTAATAATGATTTGCATTAAACACTATGCTGTGATATTTATTTGATATAATTTTTTCATCAGTTTAATATGTTTTGAATTATATATGTTGAAATTGGGAGGTTGTACCATTACTACTAAAACTATGACTATAGATGATTTAATATCACATAAATAGCAGGATAATTTGCATGTACTACATGTCAGTACGTATTTTAAACAAAATCATCCCTCTTTAATGTAGGAGACGCTCCGTGAGTCACGCACAGCTTATGCATGACAGAGGACACCATATTCAAGATAGAAAAAGACGCTTATGGCTGCATGAGATTTTTGAGCAAGTACACACAGCAAATATATGGGAGACTTCCTCAAACGTGGATGACGATCGCAAGACCATTACCTGGGGTGCCCATGCCCTCAAATCTGACAGCAGCACCAAGGACTTAATTTTGGGTTTTCCGGTAGATAGCATGAGCAGTATTGACAACCTGCCACAGGAGACCAACAAGGAGCTACCTTTGCCAGATCTCACAAGGAAAAATAAAAGAGTATGCTCAGGGAAGTGGAAAAAACACAGTAAAAAAAGATTATGGCCATGTATGATTTAAGACTATGCAGCATCAAGACGTCATCAATACAAGTGACTGGCTTTAGGAAAGGTGGAAAGCCTCATAAGACTGTGAACCACTCTGGACTCATCATCTGAAGCTTAAATACAGACTAATTTAAAAACGACAATGATCGATTACATTATTCTATCACTGTGTATCTGCTGAAACATACAGATTACTGTTTAGCCGACACTCTTTTTTAACACTGGTACTTTAACTAGAGGAGAAAACTCAGCGTCCAAATGCCAACACATAAAACATGTATTTGGCTAAATAAATAATCAATTTATTTATTTAATTAGACGGCATACCAATTTTCTCAATGAATCACATTGCTGCTGAGTTTTCAACATTTTCTGCATATTATTGCACTTTAGAAAGCTGGGCTATGCTTCTGTACTTATGTACACTTTTGATATTTCTAATTATTTCATTGACTCTGTAAAATGTGTCTGCTATGCTTTTTTTATTTTCAGTATTGGCAATAAAGCTTATAGCAATATAAATGCATAAAGAAAAAGAATGAATGAATAAAGAAAATGTGAATCATGTATGTCTTGCTAATATTTGGTAATACTGATAGAGAGGTTTATTTTGGTAGCCCACTACCCATGAGATACGGAATCATATTATACTTGTGGGCCAGTATATGTAATTGCTGCACTTATTTGTGTGTGTTTAAGCTTTGTTATATTTGTTTATGCCCTGTCCTGGGTATAATTTTGTCTTTCATAGTGATGTGACAATGGGTCCACACTTGTAATGCTGATTATCAAGATAAGCAACATTAAAAGAAAAAAAAATATTAGAGGTATTGAAACTTTCCTATGTATGTGTGTGTGTGTGTGTCTCAGTACCCTGCAACAAACTGGTGACCTGTTCAGGTGTTTAGTGTACTTGCCCAATGTGAGTCCCACCATGAACCTAAATAGGATTAAGAAATGATAAAACTAAATATTGGATAGCTGGACCTGATGACCAAAAATACTAGATCTCAAGTTGTGGCACCCCTCATAACAAGAATGCATAATCAGTTACTCCTTGGAGATGTATGGCACATGGCACAGTTGTAAGTACTTAAATTGTGATATTCAAAAAATACTGCTATACTACTACAATAAAGTATATAGGATGTGTACATGTTGTCTAAAATATTTCATTTAGAGTTTTCCACCACATGACATGAGTGATTCATGGTTTAAAAATCCTGGAAAAGACTGGATTTAATGGCTTAACTGCCAACAGAATTATGTGTTTTTGTTTTATATGTCCCAAATACACAAAACTGTATTTTACTAATTTTGGTAACAGACAATGAACTTTCATGATTCAAACATATTTATTTACTTTAAATGGGTTAGAGATAATGTGTGATGACTTGTGGTAATCTGAGACCCTGTTAATGATGTTTTTCTACTCTGCACCTAGTAATTTCAGGTACCCTTTGGACCCATGAAGTGTTTAGTCTGGTAAAATAATTTATCTGTAGAAAAATCTATGAGACGAAAAAACAGGGTTCAACTAAGAACTATCAAAGTTCCTTGTTATAGGCTTTTTGTACAAACAAACATTGCATTTAGCCGACGCTTTTATCCAAAGCGACTTACAATGAGCAGACAGGGTTAAGGGTCTTGCT
>JAOTRQ010000006.1:1136854-1151115 GCA_028565875.1 Hoplisoma paleatum | reverse complement strand
CTTTTGCCTTACAGGCTCTTTTAAGTGTTTTTTGTTACAAGTTGGTATCATTTTTGATGAGAAACCCACTATGTTTCAATGGACCTTTGAATGAGCTTTGTGTGCATCTTTGTGCCAGGGCCTGAGACTGTGGGGCATTAATTCCACTCTTCAGTAGGTAAATAGCTAGAGTTGTGGGAGCAAAGAGCTGAGCTGCCACTTACTCACTTAATCTTGAAGAGCTTCATCACTTTTACTTGCTGTAACTGGGCATGCATGAGAATCAAAATGCCATACAATGCTAGCTCTCTAAAGGTGGCACTCCAGCGCCCTACGTCTACCACCTTCTTCTTCCGGAGGGCCCAAGTTCCTCCGCCTCTATGGAGGTTTACCCACCCCTTCCCAGCAACCCTGTAGAGGCACACAGGGCTGTCTGTGTTTACCTCCGGCTATGACCAGAAGAACACTAAACAATTCTGTTCACTGTTTCTTTGTCAGCCCCATCTTTTGAAAGCAGTAAAAAGAGAGAGAGACAAGAAAACAATTAAAAACCCTCCTGAACCTTTGCGCTAACAGTTTCCCAGCACAGAGTGTCTGTGAATGGGCATGGAGCCCTTTAAACTGCCTTATTATTTAACTGCACTTGGCCTGTTCCAAGAGCGGCTGGCCTCAATGGCTGGGCCAACACAGTGAGCTTTTTGTGGAAAACTTGGCTCAAGGCACCATACACTGGTTAATTAGAAATTACATTCATTTATCTATCTATCCATCTATCTGTATGTCCACCTACTTATGGCCTCGTTTGCAGGCTCCATAGCTACGCCACATTATCTACTTCACTGTGACATATTTCAAACACCATTAGGTGTTTGAAGTGATGTTTATATTAGAACTCTTTACTCAACTTTAGTTGGAAAGCATTGGCTTCATTATCTACAAAGAATAAAGTCTCCTGCCTACATATAAATAATTATAGTAGTAAGCATTCTTGGCTGCTCCTGTTTATCTGTTTTTACAATACACGTCGCTCCTGACACAACACTCCCTAATTATCTGGTTGGAAGAGGAACTGCAATGTCTTGGTCTATGCATCATAGTGGCTTTGAATCTACAGAACAGTTCACCTAGCTGCATGCTTTTGGACTGTTGGAGGAAGAGATTTTTGTTGTTGGTTCAGTATGTTTTCTGTGTTTCCTAGTTTGTGTATTAACTATAATATTGAAAGAACAATAAAACATGGTTCTATGAAAGAGTTGAATTTGGTTAAACAAAGGCACTCAAATTGTTTCTACAGTGCCGTAACAAGATCTAGCTATTGATAAAATATGTTTATCCTTTTTTAAGGTACTGTGCACACTGTTGTATTGGGGGGAAACATGTATGGCGTATTGCACAGCTAATGTTCTTTTGTTTCTCCTTTGTTCTTGGTGTTCATGTAATTGAGTAGTGTCACATTCTTTCAATAGACTTGAATATAAATCGTGCCACTGCTCTTTTATTGCTCCCAAAACACTACCTCAATCCAACAGTCCTATTTTATAGGATTCTGTGTTCTCTCCATATGGATGGGTAGTATGGTGGGAGGAGGAGTGTTCGAGGCCGATTTAATGAGATCCTCAGGGGTTTGAGCTGAACCAATCAAACACAGTACCCTGCCATACACAAACTCGCTGATGTCAATCATAAAGCATGGTTTTCCAAGGAAAATTGCTTTACAGCCTTCTACCAAATGAGTGCTTTTTGGTTCTTGTAACTCGTCTAAATTAAACCAAATTTTGTATCTTTTTCCAACTGAATATAATAACACAAAATTAACTATTTAAAACATCTATATTTGAATCTCTGGCAGCTTTATTCCAGTTTTTATAAGATTTATAAGCCAAATATGAATACATTATTTTCAGTCGTGTTACCAAAACCTTGACATTTATAAAAAGCATGTTTAAAACGGTCAATTAATTCCTTTCTTTTCCCTAAAAAGTGCTTATTTAAAAGAAATGGTTAATAACATGTTCATATAATTGATATTAATTAACTGTATACTCATGCACATTGTATTTTTTTATATACAAGCGTTATTATATTTATAAAAAATCCCAAATAGTAAATTGATTCATGAAAAGCATGTAATTTATTAAAATAATGGGTATATGATTGACCAAACATAATTGTAAAAATGTACTGTATTGTACTATAATCAAGTAACAGGAATGAATACTGGGTACACAGTCAGACGTATGTGTAGTTTAATTCCTTCATCAAATACTGAGATCATTTCTATAATTTTGCTCACTGCAGCCACAGTACTGCATCTGAACCTAAACACTACACGAGGCTCAATATATTTGATCAATAGCATTAAGGTTTAACCATCATACAATGGTCACTAACAGAGATGTTAATAGATGGGTAGCTAACACCATTTTGTTGACAATTGGATCTTGGTACTACTCAAGGTGTCTGGCCGTGCGGTTTGCAACCTTATGCACAACACTTCATTAAAGCTGTAACGAACACACAAATATTGCCTTCCCTGCACGTTTTCTTTGACACTTGACCCATTTCATAAATTGCACATGGAAGTGCTTGGTTGTGGCTCTACAGTTAGCGCTGGTTGCATTGCCTGCACAGCTAGTGGTGGGTTGTATCTATGATATCCAAAATGAGAAACTAATCTTAAATCTAAACATCAGTATAGTATACAATATTAGAAACTAATCTTAAATATCAACAACATCAGTGTAGTATATAAGACTGATTAATATTCACACTAATCAATTAATAAACTAGATGACTCACTCCTCTTACTGACAAAAAACACTGAGAAGTCATTTACCCCCAAAAATGTGTTTTTAACTAAACAAATAACATATAAGAATTAAATTAGGTAACAGGACAGAACATTGAAATTTACCACCTCTAAAACGTAACTATACTTAAATGTACAGAAACCAGGAACTTTTGTCGTTCCCATGGCCTTTAGAAGATCCAACTGATGCAACTTCCTGTTGTCCATGTGACCTAAGGAATGTTCCAATTTATTCAGGTGGGATGTTATGGTAACAGAACTGAGTGAAACCTAGAGTCACATTTAAAATGTGTATTTAACTTAAATATTATAGATTTCTTATTAAAACAATATTTGAAAAGCATACATGTGACCCTTCCTGTGAAACCCTGTGATAAATTATGCAATTGAACTTTATTGCAGTAGATGATCGCTTATACACTGCGGTTTCTAATATTTTATTCACTTGGTTTTGCATTGATTTTCTAACCTCTTTTATATGACATAGCAAAACCCACTCATGATTTGGGTGTTATTAGGTTCAGGAATAGTTTTTCTATTATTATAAGATGGATACAGAATTTAACTTCAACACGAACTCGCTACAATCACTTCAGTTTAACAAATGGTGGAAAACTTGTGACTTTAGTGTTACGTGACCAGCTGTTGCTTTTTATGAAGATTTACTTTGTGTTTAACTTCAGAACTTACTTTGTGTGAACACTACAGAAACGTAACCTTGATTTTGATAAATACATGTTTTATCAAAATAACCAGCTTATTTAATAGATATTTTATGCTTTTATCTCTCAAAGTCTTAGACACTTCGGCCGAAGTGTAAAAAATTAAATGTAAACTGGCACTTTTATTCTCAGCAATCTGCAACGATCTGTATTCAAGCCTGCTGAGATGGAATGTAACAACTCTTTGCTTTTAAAATGTACATTTTTGTGACTAAATCCATTAAATTGTGTTCTGACTTAGAAAACTGCATCACTGCAAATATAGAATCTTTTTGTATACTGTTACACATACAGAATTTTTGTTTCCTGGCATGCAGATGATGTGTTGGCAAAGTTCACAAATACAGATTCCAAGTTAAGTAGTGTTAGCTGGAACAGATGAGTGGAAAACCTCGTCCTTACTGTAGAACAGCATGGAACATCTAATAACAAACGTATGTGCACAGTACACATCGTTTATTTAAAAAAATGGCATTATCTGTGTGTGACAAATGGCTTTATGGCATCCAGTTTATGTGGTAACACGCCTTCATTCATTTCAGTGTAATCGCTGTTGTAATTGCTTGTTTTTGCATGAACGTCATAATAGAACCATTTCCCAAAGTACCAGAATCATAGATATGTTGTATATTACTTGAAATGAAAGAATGTTGCTTTCATTTAGTATATGTTACATAGTCAGGAAACGTATGGCTCAAAAATGGATCAGTTTGTTTTTAAATAGAATTTATTAAAAAACTCATTTTTCAGAGCTTGATATGCCAAATGTTTGACATCGTTATCATCGTATTAAAGATCTCAAGACCAGATTTTCTGAAAATGTTCTTCAAGTTGTGTAAAATGAATTTATGTACAAAATAGAAAAGCACCCAGAAATTGCTTGAGCTGGGTTTTCACATATAGGGTCACATATGGTATTTGGAGTCGTTGTTGTATAGTTTTAAGGTAATTTGTAAATCAGGGGTGTCAAACCAGATTCATAAAGTTTTGGTGTGACTGCTGATCTTTGTTTAAACCAACCTTGGGGGTCACATGATCAGCTGTCTAACCAAGAGCAGCAGATTAAACTGTGATTCTGTAAAGATTGTTTTCTAAACTGGTTGGAATAAAATCCAGCCACTACACATATTGAAAATTTGGTAAATACATACAACACTATGCTCATATTAAAATGTACTTTACGCTTGTTTTGTGCACATTCGTAAATGTAATTTTCTTGGAATAGAAATAGAATAGAAATTTCTTGGAACTGCAAATGTAATGCAGTAATAGTATGTGCATCGACTATAAAAGACACTCATTAAGCCGATATGGCCTGGTAATTAAAATAGAGCTAATGTTTCACACCAAAATATTAAGTATGCTTTGTGGGCCTGACAAAACCTTAAAGAACAAAGCTTTGTCTAGTATTGGCAAGATATGAACAAAATCATGAGAAAAAGGCTTTCTGAAAGAAGATAAATGAAAGAAAATAATGGTGAGAACAGAAATAGAGAAAATGAGAAAGTATATTAAGGAGACTAAAAGGGGAGGACAGGTGATAGAAAAAGGATGATGAAAAGAAAGAAATCTGAGGGTTTTCTGTTCCAATTATTTGCCAGATGAATAGATAGTTTCCAGAGTGTCCTAGCTACCACATTATTGTAATAAAGTCACACGTAGTAAAGCCCTTTAGTCATAATGGCATCACAATTTCCTACATCTATAATTAAAATCTGATTAAGAAAACAATGAGTCTGTCACAGAGTATTTATTGTTGCTAAATGATGCCTTGAATTTGGTTATATAAGGTTTTTACAAAGAAATAATTAAGCTTAGCAATGGTGGAGTGTATTTGGACCAAATTCATCAAAAGAATGACATTCAGTTAATTTCTAAATATATCGGGGGAAACATCATAAGTACATAATACATAAGCAGTATCCTAGTGGTTAAGACATTGATAATTAATCAAAATGACTTCATACTGTAACTAGCTGATTTTGCTATCATCATTTTAGCCACACATTACCAAGGCTTATTCCACTCGCCACTACAATAGTAGTAACACTGCTGCAAGTGTTGCTTACAGGCTGAGAACAGTGTTTGCATGCTTGATTAGTCTACCTGCAGTCCATATATTTAATGGGACATATGATTCAGTAAAGAAACGGACAATAATTTATGAAAATAAGTGTAATAGTACGTGAAGTAGTGGTCAACTACACTGTGGCAACATCCTAACTTCATTGGGATAATAGTTATCAATTTAAAAGTAAAAATCTATTGTACCAAATTACATTTTAATAATTAGAAAACCTTTGGATGCGAATAAAATCTATGTAGAAAGATATAGGACGTCAGTATAGTATACAATAGGTAACATTCATGCAGTCAGTGCTACTTATCTCAGACATGGTCTAAAGCGCTAACTTATAATTGTTTGTTTTGCTAAAGTGCATGTCTGACCTAGAATAATAATTTGACCTTTGCTGAGATTTCGAGGCGCTGGTGCCTTTGGCATCATACTTTGTATGAGTGCCTGCTCTACAGGGCTACGTAGGTCACCATTGGTCAGATAATCTGGTCTACTCATCCAGTACATTTTCCCTGGAAGTTAGATTCAGACAACAAGCTGCATATGTCTGACTTTATTTCAGAAATAAACTGTTATGTAGAACTAAGTGCTGTTTAGCAAGCTATTGTAGTAAACGAAACACAGTGTAAACGAAATAATCAGTTATGTCATTTTGTTTCATATAAATATTATGTTTCATTTAAGTAGTATGTTAATGTATGAAAAAACTGTTGGCACCGACTTACTGTAATTATCTTAGCCAACCCATGAATATGTGTCACCTTGGTGACAGGCTTTTCAGTAATAATGGTCTGGAGAATATTTATCAAGCAGAACCATAGCTGCACAGGTCCTTTGCACTGTCTTAGGTTGAGATTGGACCAAGTGCATAATTGTGCTGCATTTCTGTTAAAACTAATTAGTATTGCTCATGATATTTGTATAAAGTGAGTCACAAACTAATTATTGTTTGTAAAGACTGAGCTAACGGTAGCTTCTTCTGTTACACCAAACTTTTCACTCTTTTCTATAAAACTAAACGCAAGAAACTGAAATGTTGTATTAAGTGTGAAGAGATTTACACTTGCACAACTTTGCAATTAGTCTCCTCACTTCCCCAAACGGAGTATATAATAAATATAAAATATTTATCTGTAGTGTTACTAGCAGTAAAGAATTAGTTAATTTCATGGTTTGTCTTCAACACAGGATGTGTGGGGAACTTGAATTCAAATATTTGAAAACCATGTGTTGAACCACATCTTAAATACATTTACAATAAAACCAAATAGCATATGAAAGACTGTATTGCTTGGTATGATGGCGCCAAGATGTGTGGATTTGTTGAGAAGGATAGCAACATTGCACAGTGATAGATGCTTAACTGCTTTGCCGGTGAGTTTAACACTTTAGGCAACGTTTATGACAGAAAACGGCCCTTCATTAAGTCACATCAAATACAGTTATAAACAATTTTGCTTCAATTCGGCTCATCTGCATGTTTGTGGACTGTGCGAGTAAACTGGAACACCAGGAATAAACCCTCACACAGACATGGTGAGACCAGAAAGTCATAGGTCTACACAGGAATTGAATTCCTCTTTCTGTGAGGTGACAATGCTAAACACTAAGCTATCATGCTGCCTCAAAGAAATAGCAAATGTTTTTTTTGTTATACATGTTTTAAGCTCTTGATGGTGTTTTTTTCCTTTATAAAGTTTGTTTGAAGTTTTATTATAGTTAATTGACAATCAGTATATTAGAAATGATATAAGCACTTGTAAAGGTCACTGTAGTTTCCATTATTATGTCCAGCTCATGTATATGTAGTATGTTAACATATTCAACTTGCAGTATTTTAGTTTGTCTAGTAGTATCTAATGCTGCATTGTTTGGACTTCAGCTCTCTGGGGGCTTATTTCTATGACTGGGTTGCTAGGACAACCTGTCAGAGTTGACACAGCCATGCATCCTCTTAGAAAAGCCAAAGGACGCAGAGAGAAAGAGTAAGATAGACAGAGAGAGTAAAAAAAGAGACCCCTTCGTTGGTAGGGAAGCATAAAATCGTGATAATCGCTGTCGATTATGCCACACAAAAGGCTGCCGTTTCTGAAAGATTCATTCATACCGGAAAAGAGGGGCTGGAAAGAGAAGAGAAAAGGCCTTCCATCAGCCTCTCACCACCTCTTCAGCTCTCCCACGGTGGGCACAGGCATGGCATCAGTAGCCTGAATGGAGCTGGCACTCTGCATGTACCCACTGCCCCTCCTGACCGTATGCAAATTCAGAGGCCGAACTAGAGTGCTGAAGCTGTGGGCAGAGGAGTGGGGGGTTATGGGATAGCTGGGGCCACTGCCACTTTTGAGTATGGGACAAAGAGTTCTCAGATGAGAAGAGGTTTAGTAGGGGAACTTCACATGGTGCTGGCCAAGAAAGAGAGAGAACAATCTGAGCGAGAGAGGATGCAGTGAACATTTAATATGCCTCTCACAGACCTCTTTGGGATGGATCACACAGTGACATAGACACAAATCTCAACATTTCCTATATGTTCCTTATACATCACGTTTCTCTTCATACCTCAAAGAGCCCAGTGTTTTGGGTCCTATTATGGAGTTGGTGGACTAAATGGATTCCCATGGCTGTTGCCTAGGAGCTGTGTTTAACACTGCCTTATTGTGACCCTGACTCTCCCTTTTCAGTTTGTTAGCTTTAATAGACAGTAATTATTTTATAGAGATATTTTAGTTGTGGTCTACATTTTTTCACCTTCTGCATTTTTTATTACAAACCAGTAAAAATGAAAATATTTGAGAATATTTCCAGAACATTTATTTTTATTGTTTCTAATACTGCAAAGAGACTCATGTGCAGATATTTAATTAACACTTAATAACACGAATAATTTACCACCTGACAGAAGGATTCACAATCTATATAAGCTTGTGCAGATGACATATAGCAATTTTGTTAACTATTTGGCAATTTTAATCACACTGTATTATTCTAAAGGTTATATACTCTTGTTACTTTATGGCATATCAGTATAGATTTATAAATATATCGACATTTATATATTATCATATCGATATGTTCATGTTTAATGAGTGCTTATTTGCATAATATGGAGTGATCCACTAATACAATCCTCAGTCTCAGTGTTAGATATTTTAATTTTTTTTGATAAACTTATAAACTGATGTATTGTACAGAAAGATGTGTATGAAATATTGTGTTGCCTTTAGTCATGTACAGCTGGAAACTTTTAAAATCATAATTCCACAGTGATTCCGAACTATAAAAATTAACACAATGTTACCACTAATGTCTTACTGAAATGATATGTAGTTAAACTGATATATAGTTAACCGGTTTAACCATCAAGCACAGAACACATGTTCTCCATATTGAATTTGCCTTCACCTAGTAAAGTTTTTTTTTAAAGTTGTGATAATCTTACATGACAAGAATATTAAAATGTTGTTAATGAATGATTTATAGAGTGCATGTTTCCAGGCGGGATTAAAGCATGTTCAGAATGAGAAGGACAGAGGATATGGGTCCCATGGGATTTTGATGCTTACATTTAATCTGGGTTAGTGGCTCCTCTCTCTCAATGCCTACTTTGTAGAATCTTAGTTTCCAGTCTTAATTTTGCTGTCACTCAAATTAAATAGTGGACTTTGATATCTACTGGTGCATGAAGAGGTCGTGTGTAAAAAGGTGTATGTTTCACATACCTTAATGGGAAGTCTGGAAATTGCAGAATAGAGTTTATGTAGAATATTTAGAGCTGTAATTGGTGAGGAGTTTGAAGACTCTGCTGTCTTGCAGAACTGACTAACCTCAATCCACTAACCAGATATGACGTAAGTTTGTGTTGGATGTGTAATATGTATACATAGTTACATAATTTTTGTATGAATTGTTTGCTAACTATCATTATTGTTTTATTCATTCTTGTTTTCGGCTAGTTGCTTGACTTGCTTGTTGAAATATTATAGTTTTTCCTTCCATTACATTTTGATGTCACTGTAGTCAAGTATTAGTCATCAGATTATGTGCATTGGTTTGTTCGAAAAAATGATTTGAAGATATAGTTTAAAATACATAAGATACAATAAGACATGTAAGACAGACTCTGCAGTATAGACTTATCAGTTGGCAGTTTGTTGCATTTCTTCATTTGTGGTAATGTAAAATGTAAGAAATTAATGTGAAAAGAATTTGAAATCGTTAACTCATTTTCTACCAAGAAGAAATGTTGTGCTCTAAATCCGCTTGTTATTTTATGTGCACTCGTTGTAGTTTTAAACTGTGACCACCAGATATCAGTGCTTGATTATTGTCCAGAATGTTTTTAGGGCCATGTATTGGTTGAAATGTAATGAGGGAGGAAGAACATGCTCTGAATATTCATGATGATGAATTAGTGAGCTTGTTGTGCTGGATGGTCTTGCAGTTGTCTTCACTGTATATTAACCGAGCTTGACTGAGACTGCAGGTGATACATGAACATTGCTCGTTTGACTTTATTTTTGGATCAAATATTTTCATTAGCAACATACAACTTGATAAATCTTTAGTTTCATGTTAATAGAGTAGAAATGCCAGACTGTTTAGCTATTAAACTCACTCACACACACACAATGAACAATGTCCCTAAATACAGATAGAACACTGTTGTATCTGATACAACACAGACAAAATACAATGTTTTATTTTAACATTTAATTGAACTTGAAATATTTTTCAGTGCATCACTAGACTGCAATGCCTTGTTTTACAATAAAGGTTGTTCAGTTAAAGCTGAAAACAGCAAATATCAGAGTAAAATGGCACCATATGTTAACACTTGACTTTGGGGCTATAGTGTGGTGAAGGTGAAGATAAACAGGGCGAATGATAAAATTTAAAATACACTTTTTACCACTCTACATGTTTTTTCACGGGTTACCACATTTAACCCGATCAATGCAGTTACTAAACTAATGAAAACACACTAAAGGGCAGCAGTGAGCACCTGTTCCTGGTGCAGGTGTGTTGCTCAAGGCCGCATCATTTGCGACTTGTTGGCTCTCAGAATTGAACAGGCAACCTTCTGATCATAAACCCAGTTTTCTAACCACCAGGGCACAGCTGCCTCCATATGATATGGACTGTTTTTTGTTGTTGTTGTTGTTGGACAGGAGAACCTAAAGCAGGTTTAGGTCTCTACTCATTCATGCAGTCACTGTTCCTCCCGTACCCTGTCCCTGTACTGTAGACCCGATTTGGCAGAACAATTGTACTCACCAGACTAACTGTTGACATAACTGTATGGCTGGCTATGAGTGGGAAACACAGCAGTGTCCTCGGTGTCATCAAGGAAAGTAACTTTAAGCACCAGTTGGATGACCTTATGGTTATTCCAAATTAAATCGGTCACTGAACCTAAGATATGTATAAAGTTAAGTAACAGATACCTAAAGCAAAAAACATAAAATAGCTGGGATGTATGTAAAAAAAACTTCCTTATTGGATGACCTGGGAAATAAAAATAAATCTTACATACACAGAATTACATTTAACTAAAGTAGAAAGTAATTGGATTTATTTTAATATTATTCAGTCTGGTTTGTGAGTCTGGTTTAGATGGTTCTTGACATGTTTGGTCTACACACTAGGAACACCATCTCGTGTAGCAGGAGCAGCACTGTGGGCATGGCAGTCTCCACTTATAGTCTTGACCAATGAAACTGACAAATGAAAACTTACTCCACAAACCTGGGCACAAATCAGATTTCTAATGATTCTATATCATTTTACTTTTGAAGTGCTTGTGAACGGATCTAATCAACATCACGGCATGAGTCAAACTGAACATCTGTGCCTGTTTAACAACTAAGACTTTTCAGACTGTTTTTTTTTAATCAGCATCAGACTGCAGACAATCTGCTGTGTGCTAGTGATCCATCTGTTCTTTCCTACCAACCTGAATTTTACTGTTCTAGGAAGAACAGTTTACAGTTCTATATATCACCAAGATTTCTTATGATTCTAATCATATTTACTGAAATTAAGATCAATTTATTTGTCTCAACACTACAGTGCCAATAGCATGCCTAAGCAAGTAGAAGTCCGGATGCACGAAAGTCACCTGGAGCCCATAGAGGCCACCCCACAATCAAAATGGGCCCTTATCTGCCAAAAGATGCGCAAGAACCTGCTCCTCACACTGACGGTTATGGGTAAGTATTAACAAAATTATAGTAAATAATAAATAGTAATAACACTTTGTCCTTCCTTTCCTGAATGGTGTCACAGCTAGAACAAAAACATAAACAAGCATCTTTCTTCCACTTTTATTCAACAAGAAATATAGGGTATGATATAAACTGTCCTAGAATTCACCATTCTGTGAGAAAAAAAGACTTCTGGAACCTTGAGCGAATGTTCTTTGTTAAGGTGGCTACATAGGATAATACTAAATGGGTCGGGAAAGTCCAGAATTTTCACATTTGGCAAGCACCGTAGAGAAAGAGAATTTTTTCCAGGATTAAAACAATAAAACACCTTATTGATAATATGAATACAAGCACTATAATTTGTAAAATCAACTGAACATAAAATTCCACCAAACTGTATGAATGCAGCATTGACAGCCATCTGCAAGAAACAGTACCTTACCTTAACTTAAATCATGTTATTTAACATACATCATGTTATTAAATATTTTGGATGTAAACAAGTTTGGATGCAGTAGAAAAAATGGAAACAAAATTGAGATAACATTACCAGAAAGCTACTAGTTTTTAGGACACAGACTGAGGACACAGCACAACTGCACTGTGTATATGTTATTAGCTAATATTAAGTACTGTGATGCAGGATAATAATGCGGCCATTAAAATGTTTTACTTTACTATTTATGATATTGTTTAGTAAAGAGTTAACTTAGTACTTAAGTAGTTATGTGTATGTATATATAAATTAAATGATTTAATCTGATTACTATTATTTTTGTCGCAGGTGTGATATTGGGAGCTGTTGCTGGTATGCTTCTGCGAGTTGCCTCTCCTATCGATAGCAACATTGTAATGGTTATTGCATTCCCTGGTGAAATTTTGATGAGGATGTTAAAAATGCTGATCCTTCCTCTTATCATCTCCAGTTTAATCACAGGTGACCTACTGATATATATGAACATTGTTATGAACAAGTTATAATAACACCATTTCACTTAAAAATTTAATTTACAATTTACAATTACGATAATATAACTTATTAAAGAAGCCAAACATATCAACTTTTCAACCCCAGGATAACATCGTCAACACAAATTAGATTTTTCTGAATAGACAGAACAATTCAAAAATGCTCTTTTAGTCTTATAAGTTACATTTTGCGATGAAGTTATAACTTCTGTTTTTTTCCAGCAGATGTCGCCAAACCAACATAAACTTCATATTATAATTCCTTGTTTTTTAATGCTTTTAAACTAACGGTCGAATTGCTGAGCATCCTTAAACATTTTATTCGCTATAGTGTCAATCGAAAGATTTCTATGATATAGTCACATATTTACATCAGACATCTTTATCCAAAATGACTTACAATTCCATTTTTGAGCAACTGATGGTTATGAGCCTTGCTCAGGAGCCCAACACTGGCAACTAGGTGGTATTGGGGATTGAACCGGTGATATTCTGTATACTGTTACTGACCCACGTAGTTTCTCTGGGATGTTTTTATAGAGTAGGTTGACAGGTCTTTCTCCAGCCCACAGCACTGTGTATCTACAGTGTATATACAACTTTGCATCTCCTGTTGACCTAGTGACATGTTTTCAGACTGTGGGAGGAAACCGGAGCACCCAGAGGAAACATATGCAGACACAGGGAGAACATACAATCGGATCGCCTTAACCTGGAATTGATCCTGGAACTGCCACTATAAATTTTACCCAGCTGTCAGTTGAATTTATTTAGTTGGCTGATTTAGTAGGGAAAAGGTAACAGATTGGGTTGAGCAATATTTTTATTTTAATAATGATTTTGAATTTACATGGATTATTGTTGTCTAACATTAAAATTACTCCAATTAACTAAAATGATCGTTCTCAGTATTACACACTGAAGCACAAAGGGTAAGACGCAACCTACACATGAAATTAAATACATGCAGTAATCTGTTATTCATTTTTAATGCAGGTCTTGCTGGTCTGGATGCCAAGTCGTCTGGTCGTCTGGGTACCAGAGCCATGGTTTATTACATGACCACTACTATAATTGCTGCTGTGCTGGGAGTAATACTGGTCTTAATCATTCATCCTGGTAACCCCAAACTAAAAGAAAACCTTGGTGAGGGACTCAAAAATGATGAGGTTTCCAGCCTTGATGCCTCATTTGATCTCCTTAGGAATCTCTTCCCTGAGAACTTGGTACAGGCGTGCTTCCAACAGGTAAGTGTTTTAGAATAGTAAAAAAAAAAATCTAGAAGGAAACGGAAGAGACAGATAATATAAAAGAGCATATACAATATTGATGTTCTAAATTACTTATTTTAAATCATATTCTAGGCTAGTTTGCACTATTAATTTGCTGGGCAAGATGGCATATTTAAACCCTTTTATTGGACCTTTAAAATGGTTATATAAAGACAGTTTTGCTTACAAGCTCTATATCGTCTAGCTGTCTATGTGTCTATATATATA
>JAOTRQ010000006.1:1059609-1079697 GCA_028565875.1 Hoplisoma paleatum | reverse complement strand
ACACACACACACACACACACACACACACACACACACACACACACACACACACACACACACACACACACACACTTAGAAAAAAGGCTGTTAAGGCATGACAGTTAAGGAAAAGATAGATTGTTCAAGAAACCTTTGGTTGCAGTGTTAGCTGTATTAAAAATAAGCATTCAATATTGCTGGCTTTACACCACGATTAATCCAAAAATACTGTTGTCAGCTGTTGCTCCCAACTGTCTATTGTATCACAGATGTAATATTTGTTGTCGCTTTGAGGGTAGGCCCCCATTAATCTTGATTTTAAATTAACGCTTGGGCAAAAAGTCTGCACACAGTAGAGATTTATGGGAGCAACACCATTTAAACTGGTCTTCCTTTGAGACAGGATGCGGCCAGTTCATTAACGACACTATTGATTACACTTCTCACTCTTTATATGAGCTATGATGCAGCACCGATTTCCTCCTAAGCTGTAAAAACAATTTACTCAACAGCAACCTGTGTAGATCTAAATCTAGACACCAGTTAGATGATTTTATTGGACTAGCACCTCATTATGGAGATGCTGTTGCGCAGCTGGGTTTCAATCAGCCGAATCTCAGTAGCCAAGAAGCCTAGCAACACTTTATTTGTTGTTATTTATGCTTTGAAAACAGCTGCTTTAACTAGAAACATTACATGAAGACTTTATGAACATAAACAATGACTATTTTGACTCAATTTTTATTAATGTAGTAGAGTATCACTAACTAAAATTACCACAATGAAAAAACTAAAAAAAAATCTTGGTGAACACACATCATTCAATTGGTTTCCTGCACCAATTGCTTGTTCTCATTTATAAAATGCTAATTGAGGTAGGAACTGTAGGTGTGAACGTTTTCACATCAGACTTATTATTTTTATTTATTCATGAATAATACACAACACTTATTTGTGTATAATATTTTTTATCCATGTATGTTTATTTATTTAATAATGTCATGTTTCACACCTCTAGGTAACACCCATGACAGGAGACAGTCATTCATAACACAAGTCACTTCAAACACAGTCATGGACATTTTTGTACCTTCAGTTTTCCTTACCTGTTTGTTTTTGGACAGTGGGAGGTGGGAGTATACATACACAAAGACTACACAAAGAGAACATCCAAACTCTGCACAGAAATCCCCCTGGGTCTATTCGGGAATCGAACCTGGAACTTCTTGCAGTTAGGCAACAGTGCAAACCACTAAGTCACCATGAACTCTAAACTAGTTCATGAACTAAATCAAAGTTCAGTTCATACTAATTTAAATGAACTACTTTACATTCATTTGTTTTCTCCTTTCAATAAATAGGCTCTAACCAATAAATAGTAACCAATATACCTTCAGCATGCTAGGAGGCTGGAAGCAATAATCTTTTCATGTTTGCATGTGTCTCTTTTTTGCAATCCTTTTTTATCACATCCAATTTGAACCCAATTATGTTATGCTTCCTCTCCATTGGAGCGACTCGGCCAGATTTAAGAGAGCGAGATTGTCGCGTGACATTTTTTTTCCTGATCAGCTTCAGTAGAAAAGTCCAGCTCGGTCATGGGAAGTCTCAATCCGACTTGGTCTACTAACAAGACCAAAATCTTCCTTAAGTGGTCCAGCCCAGCCTGATGGTAGAGCTGAGGTTTGATACAATACATTTGAAATTCCAGCTCTAGCATGAAACGCTGAGCCACCTGAGCAAGATGAAACCCATCTAACTCTATGTAATGTGCATTCTGCATTCACCACTTCATATTGAATAATTAAAGACAAAAAAAATACATTTCTACAATTAAATTCTTAATTTCACATACTATTACAATTGTCTAACATTTTAGGTGAAGCGTAAGGATGAGTTTGAATACACAAGTGCAGTTGTAGAATGACAGGCAGCTGTTCTTGTTTCTTTAAACTTCTCAGTCTCTGTGTCTTAACAATTCCTATCTTTACTGACAGGTGAGGGGAAAAAAACTCTCCACTATAGCCGAAATATCAGAAAAGAGAAGCGTAGTGTGAGGCACTTCTTTACAGATCATTTTCAAACATTTATGGGATGAAAATAAAAGCCTTGTTTCACACTGGGTATGCTAAGGTCTTGTCACAGATAGTGGAGAAATGTAGATTGCTTATGTAGATTTCTTGAACTCTGCACTTCTGGTGTGTCTGTTTTGATATAGAGCAGATTTACACAAAAACATTATCATAGTCTGCTATTACAACATTTTATGTAGCATGTTACCTGATTCTGTCACCTCATCTATAGCCGCTGTACCTATGAATATATGAGATGGCCTACTGTCACCTATCCAATGAATCCTAAACAGATGGCAGCTTGATTTATCCCTGCCAAATAGGAACGTCTATACTGCCCAGGCATGTTATAATAGAGGCAGCTGACAGCTCTCAGTGGACCAAATAGGACCACATCAATCACTCTTTTTTGTTTTCTTTCCCTTTTTTCATTTGACACTGGGTGCTGTATTGGCATTCTTCATTTTAGTTTTGTTCCTACAAAATTGAATATGGCACTGCATTGTTTTTGGCAGTTTGGGAAAAGGGCAGAAAATAGACATTGATTCTTCCTCTCTTTAGATGCCAGAATATTTGCTCTAATTTTTTGACTGTTTGTCTCCTCCTGTCTGCTCCTAATCTGCAGTCATCTTAGATTGACTCTTCATCTCAAACACAAAACCATTCCCCTTCTCCAAGATTTTCCTCTCATATGAAATAATCCAATTAAGCCTAACGAAAACATACAGTTACAGCTGTTGGCACCAGTCAGAACCTAGACTGTGATTTGCATAATTATGTTTTTTTCTTGATTAACAAGTGGGACAGAAATGTCATCTCTCACACAGAGTAGGACCACTTATAATCTCTAGGATATAAACAGCTTCATGACAATTTGAGAAATACATGTTTCAAGAGTTTCTATGTATTAACACACCTGATAATGCACTTGGCGGTGATTTCGTTGTTGGTAATCACTTATATGTGATATTTCAGCTAGAATAACTTGTCTGTCTGCCAGTGAGAGTGTTGGAATGTGTAGTCATTTAAATTGAGTATGTATAAATGGATGGTCTAGTTAATTCCAACGCTGGTAAGTGGGGCTAAGATCTCTGAAGACTTTTATAGATCTTAATAGACCTTGATAATCATTCTGAAAAATGAAAGACCCATGTATAACTTGCAAAACCGAAAGCCAGGAATTTAATTTATACATTTGATTTATTACACATTTAAATGTACTTTTAGTATTGTAGGTAGGGTACAACACATCACTGTATTAAGTATTGCATAGCAATCTGTTTGGTGGAAACATAGATTCAGCTATTAGACGTGTCCCAATATTATTGTCCATTTAATCTAAACAAATTAATACATAGCTAATCACAAATCTTTTACATTTACTTGATATTTTTTGAACAGAATAAAAATACAAATCTAAACCATTTTTGTTTTTCTCTGCCCCCTCTTAGGTTTCTTGAGAGTACTTTTTTATATGGCTGAATTCTTTTGTTCCTCTGCTGGTAAGTTTCTGTCTGAGCTGCTGTGTCTTATGGCTTTTAATTCCTATGTGAGAGTAAACATGATTCATGTAGGAGTACAAGCCACTAAACACAGAGTGAAATATCAACTGAAAGCACATATTTGGAATATATGTCTCTGTTTTGTTATGTTTATTAATTAATTAATTTATTGTTCTTCATGTTTTTAATTCCCATTGTTGCTAACATGAGAATTGTACAGGTTAATTTTCCATTTATTGTATTTATAGTAATAATACTTGATTTACAAGATACAAATATACAGTATAAATGCATGAATGGATGAACAAATAAATACACTATTACACTTTTATCACATGCTTGGTCATATTTTTCAAAAAATGGACCAAAATATCACACCTCCTTGACACATTTTACATTGTACATACAAAAGCTAAAATTAAAACCACTAACAATGCTTCTTTCATTTGTTAATAGTTGAGAATGCTAATCGCTAAATATGACCTGAATAAAATATTAGGCATATTATTAAATATCTTGATCATTAATAGACTATTATTTTCTTTTTTAAATGATGAACATTTAAACTAAATTAATTTAACTTATTTAGACAGTAAATGTTTGTGTGTGGAGGAGATTTCATGGTTGATTGCTAATATAGCCTGTCCTAATTAAAACTAATGAGCAATTATTCAAATAATTTTAGATGTGTCACAACAAACAATCAGAAAAGAAGACAAAGAAACAAAGAAAGACAATGCAGATTTTTAATAACCATTTTTATATGAGGCACTTTTTGAATCACGTATAAGCCTTTAGTAGGCTTAGTATTTCCTTTTCCTTATTCTCTTCATCTGTTGCACATTATTAAAATAGAACTTTAACATTATGCATTGCACCAGATACAATCTACCTACAATATAATACAAGATACACATATAAACAAGATAAAGCACCTTTTGTTTTAGTAAATAATAATCAGAATAAAACATCTAAATGAAATCCGTCTAACTGATTGTGGGTTGGGTGTGTCATAACATCAGTGCACGAGAAGAATTCCAAATAATGGGTTCATGCGCAAGAGGTTTCTTTCCTTTTTTTTCATTTTTTAGCACCTGAGTTTATCAAACCAAACTGTAAAAAACAACTCAATTTACTCATGGAAAAGGCTTTCTAATGCCCTCTTCTGTGGATACTGTATAAACAGTTTGACAAACTAACTCTGTGCTGTATATTACACAGTTTTGTACTCTTTCCTCAATAACCATAAGTATACGCACGAATGAATTGATGAATGTCTTCGCTACATGTTCCCTTCAGTTAGAGATCATTTCTGTTCACATTACAAAAAATATAAAATAATATAGCACCATTTAATGTTTATACAAAAGCTAATACATTGAATGTCACTGCAATACAGTAAGGAAAAATAATACAAATGCATAATTTTAAAAAGCGTACAAAACAGGCACATTGGCTTAGTCCAGAAATGTAATTTGGTACTATTGCTAAAATATCATGAATGTCTGATGTGTCATGCATAATTTGTGAATCTCAGTTAACTTTCAAGTAATGTTTACAATGATTTTTTTCTTGCTGCAATAAACACTATAACATGGTCAACTTCAAGAAAATAAAGTCATTTGTAAAGTCTGCGGCAATCAGCAATTTTATTATTATCTCACTGGATAGTATATATAACATTGTCTTTTTCGTTTGTCTTCACGAATATGTGAAAACCTTTACAATAAGATACATAAGCAATAAAGTGACATTTGAAGTTGAACCGTTTCTAGGGTGGAAAGACATATACAAAACTGCCTTGATCAACCAACTAGTGCATAACTTCTCTCCTCCTAAGTAGCATCAGTCTCATTCTTGTTGTATTATGAAGCGTCTTTCCTTAATGGAATCTTAAAACCAGTAAGTCTTTGGCCAAACAGCTCATTAAGTAGGTTTTGGGACTCTACAGATTTAGCCCCTGGTTTGGGCCTGGATTTATTAAATGAATTATTCAGGGAGCCTATTGGACCCTTTGATGAGGGAGAATGAATACGCCTAGAAGGTACACTCTTTTTTCTGCAATCCAAATTAAAACGATGAACAATATCTCCTTTCCTTGGTGAAAAGTTGTCAGTAGGTTCTCTCTTTGGCTGTAGTTCAAAAGTTCTTATTTTTTGCTTAGATATTATTTTGTTACTGGCTGTGTCCTCTTTTACCGATGTTAGCACAGGATAGTCACCATGAACATCAGCTTTCCGTTGAGCAGTCGATCTCTCACATTTGTTGGACTGAAATTTTTTCTTAAGCTTTGGATCAATTCCAAGATTCTCACGTGCAATTGGAGATGGCGTCCTTGAAGAATTTGGTGTCAACTTAAGAGCTTTTCTTTTCTTTGGTTTGGAGCAAAGCTTAATGTCAGGGGTAACAGAGCAATAATGATTTTTGATTTGATTTACATTTGCAATATCGGTAATCAGAAGGCTTCCAGACTTTGGGTTATTGTCTTTTAAGTGTTTGATATTTCCTTCTGACTTATGAGAACACTTGTCTTTAACCAAGATGCTAGTTGGAGGTTCAGTCTGGTTTATGATTTGCTCTTTTTCACTTTTCGTCCCACTGGACGAACATTTATTCATTTGGTCATGAATCAGCTGGTTTGTCTCACTGGATAGTAAGTGCTTACTGGCTTCTTTAAGACAGATGTCCGCATACTTCTGATCTTCGAAATGTATTAGACTGGAATTTTGTGAGTTGTTTCGATCCGAATCCTCTTTCCCCATTGCCTTAGTTGTTTTCACAAAATTTTGGCCTTCTTTTGTTCTGTTCTCAGGACTTACATTTAAAATGGGTATTGATGATATGGTCTGAGCTGGAGCACAATCATTCTCAAGTTTAACTTCACAAACCTCAGTTCCAACTTCTCTGGTATTGCTGTATTCATGTGTATGAGAACGTTCTTTGTCTTCTTCTTTAGGTATGGTTTGTGTGGAAATTGAGTGGTCAGCAGTGTCCAGTTCAAACTCCCCCAACTCTTCCAGAGTCCCAGAAAGGTCTTCTGACATGTCCTCAATTTTTACACTGGTATTAGATGTCTCACTAAGCTGTTGGTCAATGTCATTGCATAAGACTTTTGTGACCGATTTTAGACTCTCAACGTCTCCATTTAGTTCCAAGTCTGTAAATGCAATGTTAGCAATTCCACTCTCTAAGCAATTCTCTTGATCACTTTTGGAAAAAACCTTCCTTTTCTTGTTTGGTGGTTTATCACTTTCACTGTTTTTGGTTATGTGGGGCTTGCATGGTCTTACCACCCCTCTAAACTTAAAGACTTTATTAGCTCCTGCTAGATGTTTCTCCATGTGACGGTCAAATTGTTCTTTCTTAGAAAAGGTGTAGTTGCAGGTACTGCAGATGAAAGATTTTTTAATGACATGCATTACATCAGCACACAGTTCACAGGTGTATAATGTGGTATGCTTTGAATCAAGTTCATCCACCTCTTCGTGTACATTTTTCTGATGATCTTTCAACTCGTTCACTTGTTGATAAGAGACCGGGCATTTGTGGCACATGAAAATCTTTTGCAAATTATGCACCACCAAGTGTCGTTGAAGCTTAAATGGTTTTGGAAATTGCTTGCCACAGTGATGACAGTCTCGTGATGGATCTTTACAATTTGGATGTATTTCTATGTTTTTTGGTGTAGTCTCTGTTTTAGGTAAAACTTTAGTGGGTGTTATTGATGCTGGCTTGCTTTCTTCCTCAGCACTGATACCTTTAGGCTGTGCTGTGTCAACCTCGGCTGTTTCTGAGGATCTTTGCTCTAGTCCAGGGGCATCTATGAAAAGCTTTCTCTCTTCCTTAGATGACTTTAAAGTCTCATCTTTAATAGCCTTTTTCGACTGATGCTGCATGATTGATGAGAGGAAGTTTTTCACAGCATTTTCCTGCATAAGGCTGCCTGGCATGTCCAGCAGTGACCCTTGAGATTGCCCCTTTCGAGCAAACTGGGTGGCATGCTCTCGCAGATGTTCATTGTACATCCAAACATCAGAGATTTCCTTCAAACACATCCCACAAGTCCAGACACCTGCCTTATTCTTGACATGCTTCTCCTTGAGATGGTCTCTGAGCTGCTCACGAGAGCTAAATTTGCGCTGGACACACATATAGCAGGTTGGAGGGGGCGAAGGATTGTGTGAAAGCTTGTGAAAATCCAGCTCACCCAAGGTGAGAAACCAGGTGAAACAAACTTTGCATTTGTATTGCTTGTCCTTGGGTTTAACGCCAGCTTCATTGTGTTTCCTCCCCCTGCGTTCGGTTGGTTTCTTGGGGGATGTCTTGGGTGGAGTAATCTCCACCAAAGACAAATCTGTTCCAGACTCAAAGAATTGGATTTCAGGGAGTTTCAATGCAGTCTTAAGGTTTGGGATGTCAACGCTTGGGTATTCAGAGTCATTATCTTCGACACAGATCATTTGTAGAGAGCAGGGTGCCTCTGATTTATAGCTTGGTTCATCTGAAGGACATAAAGTATCCGTAACAGTGTCTTTAGGTACATTTAGGCTTTCTAACTGTGAAATATCAGATTTCGACTGGTTTAAATAACCCAGAGTTGTAGCCTCTTTGGTGTCAATGTGCTCAGTTAAATGATTTGTTAAAGCATCTTCTGAAAAAATTGTTTGTGGAGAGCTGTTTAGTTCACTTTTATGGCACATCTCAAACATATTTGCATCATCAAGCGAAATCGCTTTATTAACACCATTAACAAATAAATGGTCTGTCTTTTCTTTACTGTCCCCATTATTCTCAAGACACATTTCTGAGCCATGATAGCTTGAGATTAAGCTGGATATTTGCCTCTGCTTTTTGTTACTTTTACCATAAACTCTTGCACACCTTTTTCTCTTCATTTCATCATTCCTTGGGAATAACTGTGAGAATGTGTTTTCATCGTCGAAAAGGGCTTTGAGGTCAGGGCTCAGCTCACTAGTACATGACGGCGATTGTTTATACCCCTCACACGTAGCATTTGTTTCTGAACTGCAACCTTTCTCATATTTGATAGCACGTGGCATATCATTGCTTAAATCAATTATTTTATCAATGGCAGTTGAATCTTTCAATTCTGCATATTCCTCAGACACTGCAGAGATGGCATTTTCATGTCCATTATCTTTCAATGTAAATACATTCACACTGTCTGGTTTGGATGCTACATTTTCTTTATCAGTTATCTGGTTGTAAAGTTCATGGGACTTAGTACAATCATTTTCCTCTATTGAAGATTTTTCTGAGTTTTGATATTCCTTTATGACTTTCTTCCAGCAGGTAGTACTGTTCGTTGGGTCCTCTTTTTGAGGTGGCTTGGGGCAACCAGACTGCCCCATTAAAGAGAAATCTGGAGAAATAGCCTGTAAAAGATCTGTTTTAATCATAGTGAGTAACTCATCTGGAAAAGGGTCTTGCTTTGCTATTTTAGGATTTGATTGGTCGTTGTTAACATCAACACTCTTGCTACGTTTTACTTTGTTTTTCCTTGCTTTCTCAGTTAATGGATGCAAGTCTTTCTGATTATTGTTTTTTGTTTCTTTTGAAGTGTCTTCAAAAATCCCATTTCTTTCTAGCAAGATTGACTCTGGAAGTCTGAGACTATCTTTTACGAGTCCTTGGTTACTTGTAGCTTGGGTTATGTTCCCTTCAGATTTTACGATGTGTTTCATTGCTTTGTGGCGTTTTAGTCCAGGTAAAGTGCGGAAATATAGCAAACAAATTTCACACTGAAAGTCTCCTTGAACTGTATTTTGTGCACCAGATTTTTTGGGTGATGACTTTACTTCCATCTGCTTTATACTCTGCCCCAACATTGTGGTAGGCACACTTGTGAATCCTGATAGTACATGTTCTTTCGAAATGTGAATTTCCTCAGCATTGGACATATTAGGTTTATGAGACAAGTTGTTTTCAGCATCTGTTTTCTCCTGCAGTTTAATGTGCAAGTCTGTGTAATCAATAGAATCAAGAGAAACTTGGCAAGTGTTTATATGATCTTGGTTCACTTTTGACTGTTTTTCCTCATTCGAGGATCCTCTGTTCAGATGGCAAGAGGCTGAAATAGTGTCATGGTATTGTGGAATGGCAAGTTTGTCGAAGTGATCATAATTTGTTAATTCAAGCTCATTTTGAACATGAATTGGACTGAGTCGACAATTAGATGACTCTGTAATAAGACTTAGCTCACAAACACGAATGTCCAGGCTGTCTTTAGGGCTTGTTTTTATCTTGTACTGGTTCCCCATCTCTTGATTGAAGGTTTCAGAAGTTATGAAATTTGTCTCACTACAACGAATTGGGCTTAGTTTAAACTCATATAACGTGCCCCTGTTTTGAGCCACACTAAGTGATTTAGATTCCTCATTTGCTTCACAATAAGGTTGTCTGGAGATGCTGTCCACAGCCAAGGGTATAGTGCTGTCCATGGGTTCTGAAAGTTCTAGATGGGAAGACAATCCCTGTAGTGATGTCATTTCTTCTGAATCTTTAAAGGTGGACTGATGTTCAACCAAAGCAGGAGCTATTTCGTTGATATTGTTCCAACTCATCAATAAACTTTTTTCTGCTTGCACAGTGGTACTTGTTAAAGGGATGCAAGGCTGAATCATTGAAGATGGACAAATGTGTGATTTAGATTGTTGCTCAGGCTTCTCTCTTGCATTTGTAGTTGAATGTGAGCTGGTGTTTTGCGCAGTGGTTTCACTGTCCTCACTGTCTATTTCAGATAGGCCTTTATCAATTAAATTATCATTTTTTAGAATTTCACGTGACTCTGCCCCTTCACAGTTAGAAAGCTCAGTACTCAGTACAGGCTGAGATTTTTGGTCTTGGTTATAATTTGTTTTTGCCAGCGTGTCAGTTTCAGTCTCATTACTTTGATTGCTCTTGTAATCTTCAATAATGTTTGTTTCTTTGATTATGTTTTCCACTAGGCTGCTTTCCTGTTTTAAACCCATCATGCATTGACCTTTCATCTCATTTGGGAAATTTGCCAGAACATTTAGATTGCTAGCAGGGCTCTTGGAATTAAAATCTTGCAAATCTGGTGGCTCAAGATCGCTTTTTCTAGTCTCTAATGTATCCTGTGCTTCACAGGTCTTGTGCTCAAATATGTCAAGTGGCAACTCTGACAATTGAATTTTGTTTAATGACACCTCTCTGTCATCTATCAAAATCATCTTACAATTGTTTGCAGGCTGTAGCTCATTCACATGAGTCTCTTTGTAATCCAATGTGACATCACTGCCCGTAGAAACACTGACACTTTCTTTCATGGTATCTAACTTAGACTCACAAATGTCCTGATTTTGAAACTTGGAACATTTCTTCAGAAATGTCTTGTTGAAATGTGATGGGAACTCAATATGTTCTAAAACCGAATCTGTAGAGTCCACTATATTATCTTGACTTGTGAGTGCCTTTACACAATCTTGTTTTTCTTCAGCACCCCTGTCCATTTGTTGTAAATGTTGTTGAGGTGATTCCAGCCCTGACGACAAAGAATCTGACATCACTTCCAGGCTTTTCATGAGGTTTTCGGTGTATATTTCATGTTCAATCATTTCTTCTGATTTGTCTATAGCAGAGCACACAGAGTCACAGCTCTCACTTTTCTCGTTAATGTTCAGTTCAGATTTTTTATCTGAGGCTAGATCTACATTGCCTTTTAAATCTTGACTTGAGGTATCTGTCACAGTGGGGTGTGTAGGTGTGTGAAGGCATTGCTGTCCACCCATCAACTCAAACTGGACTGGACTGGACCATGTCATGTCATGACTGGAGAACAGCTCAGAACTGGAGCCTGTCGGTGCAGCAAGTGCTAAGCTTTCTGATGAGCAAACCAGGCTACTCTGCTCCAGCTCACTTTCATGATCCAGTCTCAATGGAGAAAATTTGCTCATAGTCAGATGCTGCGGTGGCTCATTGTCAAGTGGAGAAGGGCTGCGTAGCTTAGCTGACTGGAGTTGGCTCTCAAGTTCTGTTACAATTCTTTTTATCTCAAGCTCATCTTCAGAGGCACAGCTGATAAGATTTGGCTGGTAGTCTATTATTTTTTCAGTCAATGTAAAAGGAACATTGCTAAAAGTGATATGCTTATCGGTGACCGGATCTGAATCCTCTTTGTAGTGTGCAATCTCATCCGGCAGCTCAGGAGTCACATCGGCTATCATGCTCCAGTCTCTCTGTTCTAATAATGGAGAAAAAGATGATTCAAACAGCTCCTTCTTGTCAGTCACACTCTCAATTGCACCAAAGCCGTCTTTCGTAAGTTGAATATCTGGGTATAAGTTATTGTCAAATCCACCAACTGTAAGGTCACTAAACATCGATGATGTGTCAAATGACAGAGGTGATTTGATCAGACTCTGATCATTCTCTAACGTGTACGGCATCAGGCTATTTCTGTTCTTCTGCAGGGCTCCATCATGCAATTTAACAGGAGATAAACACACTTCATCAATGAGTGAACTACAAAGTGATTGTGAATCAGATAATAAATCACTTGGATCAGGATTTCTTTCTTTGATCAGAGCAATATCATCACTGAAGCTCTCAAGAGCAGATGGTGAAGATTCCTCATCTTGGCTTGAGTTCTGGTTCTTTCTCATCTTAATAATGGATTTTTCCTTTGGCGGTGTATTGCATTTTTTTATTTTAAGACTACTAATTTCCTTGTCACTTTTCAGTGTAACAACAGGGTTTTTAAGATGCATACTAGCTGGAATGTTATTGCTGTTATCTTTGTTAAGTGGTGTTGGTTCTTCTGTGAGGACTCCGATTTCACACCCATAGTGGTCCATTTTCTCCTCTACCTCTACTCTGGTGGTTTTAAATCTTGCTAGACTGACAGTACTTTTAGTAAGGGTATGCTCCGCAGTCTCTTCTGTTGTACTGATGACATTTGAACTACATGTTGAAGTCGTGTAACAATCTTTTAGTTCTGATACTAGAATCTTATCCGTGCTGTAATGTTTAGTGTTTTTGGTGAAGGTCAAAGCTAAAGATGTGCTTGACTCTTTAAGTATTCTTGCTGGAGAAGTTTCCTGCTCCGAAGAATCTTGGTCCTTTTTTCTAATCTTTACTCTTTTCTCGCAATCAGAATCAGTTCGATCAGTACTGAGTTCACTACTGGTAGATGATCTACTGCTTCTTCTTCGCATCCTTGAGTGACCTGATATTTCTTTGATCAAAGGTGGAGAGAGAGCCTCAGCTTTTTTGGATTCAAAACACTCAATCTTGTCTTGATTCCATGGACTTTTATTTGCTTTTATTCTTCCTTTACACTCTTTTGTATATGTGTACTTGCATCGAATGCTCTGACTAAGGCGACCCTGGCTTGCTATCTTTACAGGCCCGCAGTCCTCATCTGAATCGGAAATGTAATCGTACTCCCTGAAGGTGGGATTCTGTACGGTGGGTGTCACTCTCTCCATCACGAGTGAGAACTGCATGTTTTTGGTGCCTTTCACTTGAAGCTTATGAAGCTTATTTTTTTGCTGGACTATTTTGTGAATTAGTTCTTTACTCCAACTTCCTCCACTGATCCTTTTTCTTTTTCCCTCCCTTACCACTGGTCTTGGCGATATTAGACTCTTAGTGGGTAAAGTGGATTGAGGAATGGATGTTTTAACCAAAGCTTTGTCGCCCTGTAAAGTTTTAATTTCACCTTTTTCAGAAAGCTTTCTGGATAGGAGAAGCTTGGATCCATGCTCACTTTCCTCTGCTGTCTTATCTGACATTCGCCTTCCTTTAACCCACTCTATATGTGTGCTGGATTGCTCTGATCTGGATTCTCTCTTCACAAGAGACATTTCCTCTTTGGTGCTGTGCTTATGTGATTCATTTGGATGATTTTCACTGACCTGATGATTACTCTCAGCTGAAAGGCAGTCAAGGTCTGAGTCAACTGAAAACTTTTCCTGTTTTAGTGATTTTTCACTGGATGTGAATTCATGTCTACTTTTATTCTCAAACAGCACAGAGTCTTTTGTTTTTAAAGTCTGCTTATTAGACTGACATTTTGTAGTGGTGATTTCATCATCAACAAATGCATCAATAAAGCTGCTATCAAGGTCTGCATTGTCTGACTGATAACCAAGACCATTCAAGGCTTCTGTGATGAGACTGTCTAATTTAGCATCTTCCATCTCTAAGTCTGGTAGTGGTGCAGATGGTAGCATAAGTTTCATAGGATCATCTTTGGCATCCGCTTTGCTATCACTCTCTGGCATTATCTCACCGTTTTTGTTAAGTCCTAGCAGAGACAGATGCAAATCAGATGAACTTTTTGACATGCAAAAACTGGTCCCAGATGAAATGCCTTTTGTGTGATGTGCATGAAATTTTCTTGAATCGTCCCCTTTCCTGGAATCTTTGAAGACATTATGTGCTAATGTCTGCTGTCCACAGTACTGCTTGTGTTCAAGAAAAGATGGTAGATTATTGAAATTCCTTTCACACTGTTTACATGTGAGAAGCACATCCAACTGATCAAGGTTTGCTGTGGATAAAGAGCTGGCTAAGATTGGGTGAGCTGAATATGGGGGTGGTGGACGGTGCTCAATAATATAGTTGCCTGTGGAACCTTTGGCACTTTCCATGTTTGCTTTTAAATGTCTGATATTTGGTGGAAAACTTACAATATTGTCTTTTGTTTTTTCTTGGTTGTAGTGAATGTTTCGAGAAACTTCTGAATGGTAGTGATGTTGATTTGAGCTCAGACTGTCCAGTGATACTTTACCCTGTTGCTGGGTATAAAACTTTATATTTTGACTGTCATCAGAGCTACTGCTGCTAGGGCTTGTAGTGTCTGGTGAAAGAGAAGAGCATGTGCTTCCTGATATTGGGTTTTGTAAGGGTGAATGTGAAGGTGAATCATATAGAGACACCATCATTATTTCCATGGCTGGAGCATGCAAAGTGGGGAAGTTTTGGGTCTTTGGTGTTGACCCATCCACTGCATGATTAACACTGAAATATGACAACTTATTCTTGTCATCACCAGCATTCGATTCCAGCTTATTTGAAAACTGACAGGGTGATACCATCGTACATCCTTTCTTAGGATTGTCATGTCTTAATTTTGAAAAAACCTCACTTGTCCTATTGTTTGTTGAAAAACTGTTGGGACTTTTCATTGCAGTGTTTTTCTGAGTCGTAATGTCTTCTTTCCAGTCAGTCGGAGTTATCGAAAGCCCCATTTGTTGAGTACTAAGTTGTCTGGTAAGCTCGATTCTGTTTTGGCTCGTCATAGCTGAAGAAAGGTGTATCTGCTGCCAGGCCAAACGATTGTTTACTCCTGTATTTTGTCTTTGCTCAAGAGGAGGTTGGCACTGAAATTGATATGTTGTGGAGTTCTGATCAATGATGGGTGTGAAGGCTTTATTGGACCCATCCCACGACTGTGCTCTACTATGGTTTTTGTCATGCGGTACTGAGCCCATGGGGATAATATTGTTTGAAGGGCAGTTATAAGCTTTTTTTGAAAAGTGCAATTGTGGACTTTGAGCCTGTGCAATATTGCGTATGTGCGGAACACTGCCTTGAGTAGGATTTCTTTGACAAGATGTACCATTTTTCACATGGAATCCTCTTTCTCCTACACTAGCTACACCCATATCCCTAGTGTCTGCTGAGCAAAAACTGTCCGACTTGTCGGATAATGAACTTGTTTTGTTTTCTGATTGGCGATTGTTTGAGTCTGAGTTTTCACTAGTGATACCCCTCTCGTCTATATTTTTTGTGCAGTGCATAGATGGCGATGTACTATGAGAAGTCTGTACATACTGAGGAGGTTTTGAGTGTACAGGGTATGATGTTCTGTCCTCTGAAGGCTCGAAACTGAATTGTGAATTGTTCTGAACATCATGTATCTCCCCAGAAGATGGAAAGGAAAATGTGTTTTGAGCTACTTGGTTAGGACCCAAAGATGCATCTATTAGGTCCTGTGGCTGTGGGTTCGAATCACAGAGGGAATCTGACACTGTGTCATCCAGCATTGGATATCCATACTGAAATGGTAATTGAATGAAACCATTGGGTTTGGTGACCTCAGTGACATTATTTGATTTTTGTGAATGGACCACAAAACTAGAACTGAATGTTCTCTCGGGAGATTGCCACATGTCAGCTCTGCTCAGCTGAAAGTCAGGAAAAAGCATTTGGTTGACGGATGTGTGGCTAGTTTCAAATGTGTTGGACTGGTGCTGAGGTGCAGAGGGTGGTGGGTGCTGCTGTGCAGTGCCTCCTACAGCAGAACCTGCTGGTTGTGAGGTATAGCTAGGAGGGGTGAGGTTAGAAGAAACTTCCTGGTAGCAGAGATTAAGGTTGAGCTCTTCCTGTTGTGAGTCTACTTCTCGCTCTGTGTTGATTGGCACATGAAACCTATAGCTGCCTGAGACTGGGCCCCGGCTGGCCTCCAGCTTCTTTGGAGGTAAAAGCTTCTGTTGCGGATAAGCAATCCCTATTGTAGGATTGGAGCGTGGGTTTGTGATACTCAGTCTGTACAGCTGCTGTGGGTTTCCACGCTCTGTCTTTCCGGACTTTTTCCCTTTATCCCGATTCCGATTTCTCCCGCTGGGGGACTGAGGACTGCTTTTCCCACTAAGCCATGTTCCATCACTGGAGAACTTGGAACGGTTCTGCAATGACTTAAAATCAATTTTTCCTGCCTGCTGTGGCCGGATAACAGCCTCACGTTGTTGAATGTTGTCTTTCTCCTTTTCTACAAACTTAGCACTATCATTAACAGTCTTTGGCTCCACAATCCCATTCTCAAAGTGCTCGGGTGACCCCTTTAAGGCTTTCTTGGAAAACCGCTCAATTGTAGGATTGTTTTCTTCCTTGTAAAACTCCAGCTCTTTGGTAGCATATGTCTGCGTAGTCTCTCCTGCCATGATGCCGGTGTTGCTAGTTCAGCAGGCTGCTCCTTGTCTGTGACACAATGACATTCTGCTGTTGTCTGGAACAATAAGGCTCCAGCAAGGTAAGCAGAAACAGGATGAACCCGGTATCTTATCTTCTCTTTCCTTTAAAGAGTGAATGTATCTCAGTCATCATCTTGAAGCTCTAAAGGAAAAGAAAATACATTTGTTAACATTTTATATTGGTTTATTCTAAACATCTGAGAAAAAACTTCTTTGTTAAACATACAAGTCTAGACGGTACCAAATCTCACCATAAGAGAGCAGCATCACATCACTCAGCCTCAGAAACCAAAAACTTAATTTCAAACAGTTGAAACGTCACTTTAAATATTAAATCTGTTTTTTTTACTGAACTGATTTCATTTTTTATCATTGCTAGATATTTTATCCACTGTACATACCCTGCAATTTTACATTTCATGTCCCGGTAAGATCAATAAAGATTTTTGCTTCAGAGTCAAAACATTTATAAAGAAATGTAACTGTGTTTATCGGACTCGACCCTACCCACTTATTTTGTTTTATAATTATTTTTGTTTTAGATGTCACAGTGTCGAACAATTGTGACACTCAACTTTGTTTAAAATAAAAATGTTAATAATTTCATACAACAAACAGGCATGACATCATGGCATCATGAGCCAAATTACAAGGTATAAAGCAACGATGATTCATAAACAACTTCACATAATGATCAGATTCAAAATTACCAATCACGAACAATGACTTTTTGCTTTATTACGAAGCAGTCATAATGACAAAACACTTCACTTGAGTGACCTTTCAGTGGTATGAAACAGATGCTTTCAAGACAAAACAAAACCAGGCTGCAGAAACTTATATTTTATGTTAAATATAGAATATTTTTTACACTACTGTGCATTTACACACTTAGGAACTATTCCTCCACACATCCCAATCTGTGCGGTGAAACATTTACACACGCTAGTAAACATACTAGGGGGCAACAGTGAGAACACATGCCCGGCGTGGTCGATAGCACCCGGGGAGCAATTAGGGTTCAACGCCTTGCTCAAATGCACTTTAGTCATGAACTGTTGACTGTCAGAATCGAACAGGAAACCTTCCGATCACAAGCCTAGTTATCTAACCACCAGGTCACGGTTGCCATTAATCCAGATCTAGAACAGATGGATGCTTTTTTATTCAGTAAGCATTTTACAGATGCTACAAAAAGCAATTTATTTCTAGACTGGGTAAATATACCTGACTATTTTATAGATGGAAATGTCAGTATACATGATCTTCTAAACTGGCAGTTTGGTGACAAATCTCTAGTTCAATACAGCTGGGATTTAAATCCCTAGCAACATTATTACCTGGCTGATATAGACATGATTGCCTGTGTCTACGGAGAGGGTAGCCAAGACTTGTGTTGGATTGTGTCGGATTGTGTTAATGCATTGTATCCAGTGAGTTCTGAACCACAGCTAAAATGAAATGAAGGACTTTTTGGCTCGCTTTAGCTTTATTTTACATTATTGAATTAGCATGTCCAGATGAATTTCCTGATTTCACAATCACTTGCTGACCTAAACATACAACTTAACATGTGCTTTTCGCATAATGTATTTTAATTTATTTACCTTTATTGACCCTTGACCAGTTTCAGTCATTGTATGTGCTATCAAGTGTATTTAAAATACCTCATTTTAGATCTCATAGGACATTTTTATTGAATGAATAAATATCGATTTTGCTCACAAGCTAAAATTGGCTGGGGGTTGGACAGACCACTGGCCCTAAAGGACTAACAAACAGTATTTTGCAAAGTAAAGTGGAATTTAAGAAGCCTGCTGGCTGGGACTCCTGGAAAACTCATATCAAACAAATCAATCCTCATTGTCGAAGGAGATGAAGCCTAAATATTCCCGAATTATACAGATTATTACAAGAAAAAGATCAGATATCATTTGTTATTCTTTTTGTACGTATTCTTTTTTGGACATAAGACAGAGCTTTTGGTTGTTCCAAAATGCCAAAAGAAAGCAGCCAAATTAAATGCACATATAAAATCATATGCAATTACTAATTTGGTTTTAATCAGTTAAAAGATGAGTTACTTCCTAAGTTTAACAGGCTGCCCTTGCACTGTTAAATCATGTATGTCTTAGTTTATGACACCCAGGCCAATGGATAGCTCAGGAGTTAAAATTCTTGACTGTGGATCAGAATATTGCAGGTTCAAACTCCACTACTTTCAAGTTGAGACTGTTGAGTTCTTAATATTCAATTGATTGCATAAGGTGTGATTTTTACTTTGCATTAGATTCATAAAAGCTAAATGCTGTACATTCTACAGACGGAAAACATTCAGGTGGATGTGCTGTATCTGTTCAAATTTAAATAATAATACATGTTAAATAATAAATAATACTATATATTAGTATTAGTATATGTATCATTAAAATATATAATCTGTGTTACATTGTATACAGTTGCATTGTGGAAGCTGTTTATTTAGTAAAAATATTTAATATAATAACTTTCTCTTACAATACCATTGGTATAAATTTGGATATGTGTCTAATGAAGGGGACTGAATAAAAGACTGCAGATAGTTTAATAAGACTTTTTTTGTAAATATCAGCAGAAAGCAAAAACTAAGTTAAGTTTAACTAGGTTTTGCCCTGATTAGCACTTTGATACTTTGGAGAAGCAGCACTTTATAGCCTGTCCCCAATCTGGCTTTGGTATTTGACATGCTGGTCTGGAGACTAGTCCCTGCCTAGGTTTGGATCAGCCTGTGAAAAGTCACATCCTCTC
This sequence comes from Hoplisoma paleatum, assembly GCA_028565875.1. Classification (NCBI taxonomy): domain Eukaryota; kingdom Metazoa; phylum Chordata; class Actinopteri; order Siluriformes; family Callichthyidae; genus Hoplisoma; species Hoplisoma paleatum. The sequence continues at coordinate 1,060,395 of JAOTRQ010000006.1, read as the reverse complement.
TCCAGCTCTACACTCAAAGGCAGTGTGTCTCTGTAGGTAGTCAAGTCCCTTGTTGGGAAATCCCTCGAGCATGCCTCTAATTCCATAGATCATGTCTTTCCTACTGTTTGTCTAGGCCAGGCGGCTTCTAGGATCAGTGGTGGAGAGAATGCAAGCTCTTTCTAAACACAAAGAACGCCGTGCTATGATCGCAGGGGCGTACAAGAAGTAGCACCAAAGCCACAGCTGTCAGAACACAATAAGTGAAAGCTCATGTATTTCTTCAAAACTGTCAACTTGACTTTCACAAACCAAATCTGTCCACACAACCGCCAGCTTTCTGCTGACTCCTCGAAGCCATAATAATGTCATTCTATCATGTGGCCTATTTGGTGAGACATAAAATATATATAGTATGCTAGATCTTTGTCGCTTTTACTCAAGCTAGTTTACTCAAGCTAGTTTAAAGTTTATGGGAGTTTAGCTGGAAAATAAATGGTGCCTGTGACACATTTGATTACTAACTATGGCTTGATATCACACTTGATGCTAGTTGCACTAAAGTGGTGCCATAAAACAGCATTTTCTGCAGTTTTATATGTCAATTAACGCAAGCCACCACCACTGGCTCTATATGGCCACACCAAACACCACCTAGACTCTATTCTGGGATGACAAGGAGTTTATCCCGAGTGTGTGTGCATTTTAAATAATTTCAGGCCCAGTGTGTGTGTGTATATGTGTGTATGCGCATGTGTGTGTGTGTGTGTGTTTGTGTGTGTGTGTGTGTGTGTGTGTGTGTGCGTG
>JAOTRQ010000006.1:1045439-1059193 GCA_028565875.1 Hoplisoma paleatum | reverse complement strand
AATCAGGAAATGACGCTCTGCAAAGGTATTTTCTTTTTTAACATCTTACTAGTTGTCTGTAAAATCATGTCAACCAAACATCCATAGTCTATATTGAGAATGTATGATGATTGATTTGGGTTAAAAGAGACAGACATGGGGTAAGTAACATGCCCGAGTAAAACATATTAGTCTAGAGGGAGCATTGTACATACAGTAGTGTTTAAATGTTTTTGAGTGTCTGTCGGTGTTGGTACATCTGGGTATATGAGAATGTGCCTGTATCTTTTAAATCTGTGATGACAGGTCTACAGTGATAAGAAATAATGCACTCAGGGGTCAATGTTTTCGCTCATTTTTTAAAAACTAGTGGTAGTAATGTCTGTTATTTGCACTAGTCTTTTACCTTCAGATTGTATGCCAGTGCATTACAGCATATAGGCACATTTATATCCAGAGGTGAAAGTATATTTGCTTTTGTGTGTCATTCTATAGCTGTATGTATATATCTGTATCTGGCTCTACACATTTGCTGATGTATATTCTGACACATTACGCATACTGAAGATCACTGTAGTAGAAAGGTAATGTAAACACAGTGGCACATATGTGCAGACTTATGCACACTGTCACGCACAGAGACCAGTTCTGTGATATTCTGTCAGGAAAGAAAGAGAGGATTGATGGGCAGGAAGTAAAACGTTTCCCATAAAGCTGGCAAAATTTTCTGATGAATGCAGCAGGAGCAGAAGCAGAACTGAAATACAGTGTCTGTATACCTCACTTCACCTCTTCACTTTATTTTAATCTGAATCATAGGGCACTTTATGTTCATTTGATGGTTTCTGCTGCTGATAAATAAAGCATGAAGGGACTAACTTTTGCCCCTCTGTTTCACCTTGCTCATTGGGAACTGAGACTTGCTATGAGAGTGGTTGAGATGAAAGGTGGTCAGGTTAGGGAGGAGGAAATGGGCTATGCAAGGGGTCAGGTCACTGCTGCCATGAGAGTAAGCAAAATATCAGGGTGAAAGTACAGCTCTGATTGTACACTGAGCTTAGAAGCAGCTCAAGGTTAAACACCAAGGGCAAAAGTACAAAGTTGAGACAGAGGACAAAGTAATTGAAATCATTGATTACAAAAATATGTAAAGAAAAGAAAATGTGTTATGAACACAGGTTTGATATGATATGAATATGCTTTTATCAGCCACTGACCAAGAGCAAAATAAGGCTTATTATTTTATTTATTCCCCACATTTATTCATTTTATTCACAGCCAAAAACAGTAGTTGGCCAGCTAACAGCTAGTAGAAGGGAATTCTGGGCACAGATTGCGTGAGTCACTTTATACCAATATTTTCCTAAAGCACATTACTTTAAATAGTCAAAGGAAATGTCTAAATAACCTAATTACAACTCAGCCTTCTAAGTATACCAGTGCACCATGTGAAATGTGCAACTCAGACAGTCAAATACCAGAGCACAGTCTCTTAACGCAGTTTATTTTAGTTACTTAAATTCCAACTAAACTGTTTGTATGCCTACTAAACCCTAATCTGATTAACAATTTGGATTCATATGAAGTTGATGAACTGCATGACTTTACACACATGTTGGAATGGAAGGCCTGACATTTGTATTCATCCCAAAGCTGATCAGTTGGTTGAGGTCAGGATTCTCTACAAACTACTGGATTTTTTTCATTTACATCAAATGTACAAATAATGACTTTGTTGACATGGCTACAGTTATCCCCTAAACAAGAACTATTTAAACATTATTGGAAGTATGTAATTTGTTTTAAATATGTTGCCAACAAGTGAGCTGAAACATAATGATTAAGAGGTAGGTCTATATAAATTGTTTCCTTGCCATGAAAGTTTACCATCCTAGCCAAGTGGTAAACCATCCTTCTTTTAAAAAGGGATTTCAGCATATCTGACATCAATATTGTTTTAATGTTTTATTCATACAACCCAGATCAGAAAATGTTGGAACAGTTTGCAAAACTCATACTGACTTTAAATAAATTGCGGACATGGACCCAAAAATATGTCATGTAATGACTGGCCAACTTCGATTTATTTGTTAATATCTGTTCGTTCCTTTCTCATAGTGCATAAAAGGCAGACACACAAGTAAGTAACAATTCCATAGACTGTTCTGCATCAAGAACCGACATTTTTAACAACAGGTTTTAACACATGTGTAATTATGTTGTCAAACCTATGTTAAGCAGTACAATACCAGGTTACATGCATAAATGCAATTAAAAAATAACTGTGCAAAAAGCTTTGTTAACCATGTTTAATAGCGGTCTCCAGTTCTTTGGTACTTGAGAAAGCCCCAAAATCCAAAAGCCTAAACACCACATTCTGTAATGGTCTGGGGCTTAGCCAATGTAATTTACACTTCTGTGATAGCAACATGAATGTACATTGATCTCTGAATGTAACACAAGCAGACTTAAAAATGACATTATTTCCAGAGATGCCTAATAAGTATTCATCAAGCAAATACACCTAAAATATGGGTCTAGTAAATATGGGTATTGAACGTTCTAATAGTCTCGTTATACGTCTCTAGAATAAAATGCGTAGAAAGAAAACAAGAATATTTGAAAGAATATTGTATATATTTGAATATATACAGAAAACAATGACAAGACACAAGTGTTGTGAGAAGGAATACATGATGCATTGTAGACATATTTTAGTAAGTAATGCTGACCAGGTAGAAATATGAAATACATGAAATATCTTGTGTTCAATTTGTCTGCAGCTAAACAAAAGTTTAAATACATGTAAATATCCATTTAATTAACATTTTTACACTGTTTCGAGGGATTCAAGGTTGTACGACTAATCAAAGGATCATAATTCAATGTCACTTTGGCATGAATGTCTTGACCTTTCAAATGGACAGTATTTGAAACATTCTACAACAGGTGTGTGAGTGAACTTTATTGTAGATAACTATCATTAATGTGAGATGTCACAATCGGTAAAATATAAATATACATACATATGCTGTTTAAATTAATGCACAAGGCCACACACAGTCTCTCACACAAAAACAGTAAGGCCTGACTACAAGGCACCTCTGACTAGAACCTGTAGCCACTAGTGGAAACAATAATAAGTAGAATCGTTTGCACAAAGGACTCCCTCATCCAGCACCAAGCCAGCTTCTTCTCTGCACCCTCTGCACCCACGAATATAACTATATCCTTTTATTGTGTTTGTTTATTTTGTGCTGTGGGAGACTAAGTGGTATGCATCTTGGTCGAAACCAGTTTATGATAATGGCTTGGATATATTTAAAGCAATAAAACAAAAATAAAGGAAAGTAAAGGATTAAGCTGAGTGCTTTAGATTCCACCATGCCACTTAGATTACACAACTATGACCACCTCTCTGGGGGGAAAAAGAACTTTTACACACACTAGGTGGATCAAATAACAGAATCTCACTTTCAATCACAGCTGTACCGGTGGGGTATGAAAGGGTGATTTTGAGTTAAGTGCATACATCAGCTAAAAGTGTTCTGTCACTTAATACTTTCATATGTACGATTTCTTAAAGTAAGACAAGGTCAAGGTCTCTGTCACAAATCTAGCAAACAGGCCACAAGTTTCTGTTTAAGTTACGTTATGTATTGAAAGTCCAGACCCCAATTTAAAACTTTAGGTATACATACACTGACCCCACATTTTCTGTTTTGATAAATTAAGTTGTTTAATAAACACTTGAATTAAGTTCAGAACATTTTACAACTTCTTTCATTTATACCTGCAAACCAGCATTTTAAGGCATTTTTGACACTAATATTTTCATCAGGATATTAATATGTTATATATTATCATATATTAGGCAGCAATTGAATGTTTTATCCTTAGAGGTGATATTAGAAGCAGGAATGAGTTTGACAAGAAACAAATTGTGATGACCAGATGGTTCATGGGTCATTGGCATTTCCAAAACTAGTTATTGTGTGGAACTACATTTTACCAATTTATCCAAATTTATCCAATTTCACCTTTATCCAAAGTGACTTACATTCCAGTTACATTATAGAGTCTGAGCAATTGATGGTTAAGGGGCTTGCTCAAAGGCTTAACAGCAGCAAACTAGCATTGGTGAGGTTTGAACTGGCAACCTTCAAATTGATTGTCCTGTAACCTAACAACTGTGCAGTGTCCCAATCTGTAGTGGTCAGTATATATCAAAAGTATTCCAAGGAAGTAAACAGTGGAAAACAAGCAACAGGCTTATATACAAAAAGGTACAAGTGGTCAGATCCAACAGATGAGTTACTGTAGCGCAAATTGTTGAAAAAGTTAATGCTGGTTCTGATAGAAAGATGTCAGAATGCATAGCGTATCACAGTTGCAGTGCTGTTCTGGCAGCAAAACGGGGACCAATACAATAGTAGGAAGATTGTTTCAGAAAGCTTGATCTATGCATTGTAAATGCACACATACGTGCTGTTAGAGAGACTTATTAGAGTATTTTCTGGACTTTTTTAATATAAATATATATAATAAGTCATTTTATATAATAAGTCATCATATAATTATATATAAGAAGTCATTTTATATAATGAGTCATCAGGTATTGAGCTCTTTACATCAAGATGTAAAAAACCTGCAATAATTGTATCATTGTTATTTGTATTCGTTTTTCCAGTTGCTGTATGTGCAGGGTTGAGTTGCTCAGGAAAAACATTTGTGTTACAGATATCCACCAGGACCATAGGCAGATCTTAAGTCTAATAAAACAATAGTCAGTCTCTTTCCTATTACGACACTCTGGATTAGATCAAAGTAACAGCAGGAACAGAATGCACCATTGAGAAAAGAAATGAACTGTGTGACTTAGGGAGAGTTTAGCTCCTTCTTTTAAATTAAAAAAGCATTCGAAAAAAAACCGTGAACAACTGACCGCTACCTTCATTTTTATGATAAAGAATATAATAAGCATAATTAATTTAATCATTTCAGCAATTTAGAAACGCCCAAGGGTTGTTTTTGCTGTAGCTAAGTAGTTTTAAATATTGGCCCAAAAGTTTGCCAGTCCCTCCGGTGAATAGCTTTCTCTCTCTCTAGGAGTCTTTGAGGTTGGCGGTAGGGTGCTTGTGCATGCTGCGATGTCCCTGATGTGAGCTGCTGTTTATGCGGATGGAGGACTGCCTGTGTCGCAGCAGCATGGCAAGTAGCCGATGCTGAAAAGGAGCTCTGTGCAGGCATGCAGATCGACTTACACAGGCACGTCCTGCTTCCGCCCCCCTCTCTGCACAGGCAGTCTAATGTACCCACTCTGACGGAGGGGGGAAAACAACCCAAAACAGAGGGGTTCAGTCCACCAGAGAGCTCTGCACAGAACCCTATTCATCTTCCTCCACTGCTCCAGGATGACTTTATTTTTCAAATTCACAAATATCCCCCTGTGAAAAGTCTGTGAGATCAATGAGGGTGCTAGTGCTCGCTTTTCACGATAATGATGCAGATCTGAGAACTTACATTTACACTGGCATGTGTGTGTGTGTGTGTTTGTGTGTGTGTGTGTGTGTGTGTGTGTGTGTGTGTGTTTATAATCTGAAATCAATACAGAAAGCATTAACCATTTACACAGTTCACAAATAAATAGATAGATTAATCGATTAATATCAATACTTTGAATATTGGAAGACTGGCAAGAGGTCAAGAGGGCAGTTTTAGCATAGTGGTCAAGTTGTTCAGTTACTATGGTTGGGCCCTAGAACACCTCACACAACCCTCAATTCCTCCGAGTGTATACTGTAACTACATTTTTTGGATAAAAGCACCTACTAAGAGCTGAAAATGTAAGAATAAAATGTAAGATTGCCCGGTTGAAAAATAGGACACATAGGCAGACATGTAAACCAATTGGTTCTGACCACAGTTTAGTAAACAAGGTGTTCAAGATTAAGGCATCAGTTAAACTGCCCAGAGGCCTCTTTTACTGGGGCACAAGCATCCATGGCTATTTAAGATTCCTCGGGAAATGGCAAAGTGGGTGAATAACTCCAAACACAAACAAACCCTGGGGCATTAATGATGGAGCTTAGCCCTGGATGTTTTCTCTTTCCCCTTGCAGTCATCTTAAAAAGGGAGGGCAAGCGCTTTTACCCGCAGTTCTGTTTTCACTACTGTCTTGTATAATTTTTCTCTTGGTCACTAGACACTGGTGCATTTTTAATGCTTTCAACACTTTAGAACAGCTTTTGATAGGCCGCTCCTGACCAGAGGAAATAGGAAAACATCCAGCCTACACTGCAAAATCCCTCCCAGGGTTTCCCCTTGGAATGTCAGTCCCACATCAGTGTGAGAATAATGACGCTCTGTACAATCACTGCAAGGGTTCATTCATAACCCCAGCCCAGTGAACCAATACAGGTTACTTAAAGTGTAGAGTGCCTGAAAACAAACAAATACTAATATACTCACATGTGTCAAATATTGATGATCACCTCAGGTCATCATGGAAAATTTGAATTGGAATAAGAAGAAAATGAGCTGTCACTACGAGTCCTAAGCCCTGTATTGCTCATATTTTATAATCGTCTTACACAAAAGAACAAAACAAAATCATCATGCATTTCTTTTTTCTTAAGGCATTTTTTTCATGTATGCATTTGTCACATCAAACTGACCAATTGGTTCATGCTTCCTCTTCACTAATGGCTCTAATTAAGGAGACCCCATTCCAAGTATGTGGACAGCAGCCATATTAGACAACTATATCATACAATCATCTCTGTGCATGTGCCTTTGAGATTTGGCTTAATTCCAGTAGCAAAACTAAGTCTTGATATGACATTCAAGAGACAATCTGAGCATAGTGTAGTCTATCATTTAACCACTACACAACTGAACAGTGAACTTCTTAATAAGAAAGCCCATTCACCATTCAACATATGATCTGAAGAGAATAATAATAAATATAGAATAATAAATAAAACAATAATAAGATAATCCAATAACATACAATGATCATCACCAGATCTCAAACATATATCAATATTTGGGATTTTTATACTTGACTTGAAGTCTGAAATTTTATTTAGAAACAATTAGATTCCTTTTACAACTTCAGTGCATTTCCAGAGTCTATGCCAGTGTCCACAAAGTCTACTCTGAAACTTTTACTCAGCACTGTACAAAGACACATTTTTAGTTATACCTTGTTGTTTCACCTGTTCAACAAAGAACAAAGTCGATATTCAATTAATGAAGCACATCACTTATTTACTCTTCACATATTCCATGCTTAGTCTACTTGGACATCTCTGCGCATTCCTTCTGGACCATTTGGTTGATGACAAACAGGAGTCTGTACTGAGAGTGTGTGTCTAGGTGCCCATGAGCGAGACGTGGTTTATGCCCCCCTGTGGTTGCAGCTCTGTTTGGGAACAGTGAATGTGGACCTGATGACCGGCTGGAGAAAGTGCCCTCTGTCCGGTACGCCTCTGTGGCATGTGTGGGGTGAAAGGTATGGCCAAACCAAAGCATCACACACACAGCTGTGTATATTGAGAGCTTTGCTTTTCAGCTGGGTCAGGTTTGATGGAAAATATAGTCTTTAATGGCAAGTTATAAAATGATTACTGTATATTACTGACAGAGAAAACTAACTTAATACTTCATATTTTTAAAATATGAGTTCGTAATGAGTGGGTAGTGGCAAAGCCTGAGTGACCACTTTCTTATGTGGCAATAAAAACATTTAAAGTCTGGACTTAAAGTCTGAAGCTTTTTTCACCAGGTGAAGATGGTATAAAGTTTTATTTATAAAAGATGCAGCACTTGGTTTATGCAGCAAGGGCTTAATGGGCTTGCAGATGGCCAGTGTTTTGGTTTTGTGAAAGAATGCTGTGTAAATGTATGTATATGAAAATTTGTGCCTATTCTGTCATAATATCAGTTGATAAAGACCATTACAAAACTGTTAATAACTGTAAATCACTTACGTTTATTTAAAAGATCTTGTACCTGGAACAGGGCTTCCTTAAACTGTTGTTGTTGCTAAGTTTTTTTGTAAGCAAGCTATTTTTGTGCTACTTTGTAATGGCAACAACTGACAGCAGACAGATAAACTTTACAACAAAAAGATTAGGAGAGCATGCTGTAACTCTGTCTCTCTGCTCATGAATCATACCTTCCCCTGTCTCCATTTTTATTTTTACAGCTGGATAAAAGCAGATCTGCTCGAGCACTTGTCTCCAGCAGACAGTTGGAAAATACAGAATCATGATAAGGTTCAACTAGGTTGAACCACATATAATGTGCTCTAATGAATAAACATTTACCTCATGGGCAATCACTTCTATAACTGGTACATAAAAACAAGAAGGGTTGAACATTTGTCCTGACTTATCAAATCAAGGATAAAAAAACGCATGTGTAGGCCGGATACATATGGATGCAATTCATCCAGAGAGCAAAACCTAATGAAATGATCTGGTGGTGCAAACTGAAGGCCAAGTTCTTTCCGGTTTGTATTTTGTTTTTGTAAAAACTATGTAACACAATGAATAACAGCACATAGTGTTTCTGAAGTAAAAATAAAAAATAAAAATGCTTTTAAAAACATTTAGACACACAAGCAGTCACTATCATGATTCAACACTTTATGTTGGGGTCAGAACTCAGGGTCAGCCAGCATACGAAACCTCTGGAGCAGACAGGGTTAAGGGTCTGGCTCAAGGACCCAACAGTGGCTGTCTAGCAGAGACTGGATTAGAACCCCCAATCTTCCAGTTGATAGCCCAATGCTTTTCTAATTAGGTTACACTGTCTCCATTTTATGACTGAACAAAAAAAAATTCCCAATCGGTTATAAAATATCATCAAGGACTACAGTATTGCAAATAATTCAGACTCTTACCATCTTACCATCTCTCAACATCTACAAATCACCGCTTTATTTACTAATAATTGTGTTTCAAAATGTCTATTTATGTTTACTATATACAGTCACTATTTTGCTTTTACCACTTTATGTAAAGTTGCTTCATTCTGTTTCTTAAAATGTTGCATATTTGTCACGAAATGCACAAAATGTTTGCAAATGTGTTTCAAATAATAGCCGTTATTATAGCACACACACACACACGCACGCACGCACGCACGCACGCACGCACGCACGCACGCACGCACGCACACACACACACACACACACACACATACACACACACACACAGTTCAGTTACAATCAACTCTTGGGCCCATTGTAAACCGTTACTGAACCAGAAAATTACTCTGTAATGTGTTTTTATACAATAAGTCACCAGGTCATTAGTCCAAGTCATAGTGCTATAGGGAGCTGTGTATCTACAAGACAATTCTGCATCTCCAATTAACATGGTGCCATGTTTTTAGACTCGGACGAAACTCATGCTGACACAGGAGAACATGCAAACTCCACACTTGGTGTGAGGCAACCACAAAGCCACAGTATTCATAATCGATCATCTAATTTATTTAAAAATCAGTACAACTGGTGTAAATTACCACCAATAGCACCCACTTGTGAAGGCAAGCCTGTCAACTAACTTTCAGCGACTAAGTGATTTAGCAGATGCCAAAATGTTTATACAAATATGGCCTAATAAGATTTTAAATATACCACAACTACATTTTCAGCAGATGTCTTTATCCAAAGTGACTAACAGGTTTAACGGATCACCATTTTTGAGCTGTGGAGGGATGGGGGTGATGGGGATTGCTCAGCTTGGTAGTAGTGGGACTTGAACTGGGAACCTTCTGATGTTTAGTCCAGTATCTTAACCACTAAGTGATCACTACCCAGCTACCCAACTAGCAAAGAAATGTTTGATGCTATAACAGCTCGGAAAATATTGTAGGAATATAAGAATTGAACTGTTCATGCCTTTATTATAACCTTGAAAATATGAAGACTTGGAAAGCAGTTTTATTCCCAGATCCAAATTTAGAAGAAAAAAATAAAGAAGAAATGTGATGACCACACAAAAGGAAGGTGTAATTTACATGTCTCCCGCATTCATTTGAGTCGACTGTGCCACTGTATCAGACCGGAGTGCCTCTAATAAAGAAAGCAGTCAACTTTAGGTTTGCTGTGATTGGAAACGTTGTCATAGACTATTAAAGATACTAGGTGCAAGAAAAGCCAGGGTCGGATGGGTCTTTGAGTCCAGTGCAAAGTCCTTCCATTTAGTTTGGCAACATTTGAATCACATGACCATAAAAAGTTGAGGCAGACTACTGTTTACTGGACAAGGGTGGGGCCTGACCTAGCCCAAACGGTCAGACACACACTGTCAATGAACTGCTTTTTTCACAAGCACACACTCCCAAATAAACCAATGCACACAAGCTCATAAACACAAACACGCAGAGCAAATTCCTTTTGGATGGTAAGCTTTTAAATCCCTTTGTTTTTGTTGGTTCACAGTGGCCAGCTATTACCAGCTGGTAACTGAACGTGGACAACAGAGCTAAGTTCAGAAAATGGTCAGAACAGTGAGAAATGTATTTTCCATCAAGAGGTTATCTTCCATATTTTAATGAGTTACATATTTTGTAATCTGTGAAGAATAGTTTGATAAACCTCTATGCATATTAATCTGATAGTGATGGGTTAAATCTCATAACTTAAATATAGCAAAGATTACATACTACAGTTTTGAAGATACACTGGTTAGAAAAAGCACTTAATATTTTACAATCAACATAATATACAAGCTTATAAATGATTTTTGAGAGCTTTTTACAATGTGAAAAAGGCAGAACTACCTCAGAGGAAATAAAATATGACTCTCCCCTATGGCCCTTAAAAGGGTCAGCGCAAAGCAAGCAGACCGATGGAAAAATCTTCCCAGTCAGCTTGTGTATTAAAAAAGGATTTTACAAGATAAAAAACTTGTCAGCTTTCAGATGATAGGAGTGTAGGAGTGTCTACGTCTGTTCTTGGCTGACAGAGTCCGGATTTGCTGTCTACACCTCTGTGTTGACAAATGTGTAAATTGTGAATTGTGAGCTCATTGCCAGGCAGCGAGGTATATAATCGGTGCCAATCTGTGATGCAATTCTCCCCTCCAGCTACTCCAGTTGATTTTTGCCAGAACAGACTCTGGTCAAAGTGGGAAAAAATTTGTCATGCTGGCATTAGAAGGCAATGCTGACCTTCTGGAAAGGATGTAGACAGGACATTTTGCATACCATTGGTATTCTAGAGTGATGATGAAAAACTTGCGAACTCATTTATTAGCAATTCGATGCATCACTGTGGCCATTGTAATCACTTTCTTAGTGGGAAGTTGGTTGAATTTTGGGTCATGATTTGGATAGATGTGATCAAGTGCGGCACAACAGGGAAAAAAGTAACTTGAGAGAAAAATAAAGAGTAGGCTGTTGCTGAGGAGTAGTCTCTGGTAGCTCCTGTTGAGGTTGGAATTTCAAGCTCACGAGGAAAGTGGTTGGCAGTAGGAACAAGTAAATGGCAGAAAGATGTGGAGCAACAGTCTCCTTTTCTCTCTTTTTAAAGTTGTGATTATGTCAGCTCACGAAGAATGAATGGATTAGGTCGAAGGGTCAAGCGAGTCTCTGAGGATTCCATGAGGTTGGGTGGCCAGAGGCATGGAAGATGTGTTATGGATTGTTGTACAGGTATGTACTTCATGCTTCAGGGGAGGATTAAAAGGTGGCAGAAATATTTCTGGAGTTTGGACCTTTTCCATGTGAAAGCCTGTGGCATATACTGCCCCACCCTTTTCAAAGCAAACAGTGGAAGCTCTTATTCCATTTATAATCCAGTTGTTGAAAAAGAAAATGACAGAGGAAAGATGGAGAGAGAGAGAGAGAGAGAGAGAGAGCGAGAGAGAGACTAGTGCACAATACACAATGTGCAGTCTGATTTTCCAATTGCTAGTAACTAAACTTGGTCCAAGTCCATCGTAACCACTTGTGAACTATGAACACTTTAGAAAAACCCAGTTTTCCTGTATGCTGACCAATTACGTTAAGTTATAATATTATTGAGCTTAGTTTAAGACAAAGACAGCCAGCTCTAGTTGCACCTCTGATTTGCATATACAAGGATATAGCAAGATGTATCACCTGTTGGCTCTTACTCTTGTACTCTTGGCTGATCTGCATTCACATGGTGCTTTAACAATCCAGGCACACTTGTGTGCATCGTACCAAGTGTACCAATCCATCCTTTTATCTGATGAGCTGCCAGACCTTCAGACCCTGCACAGTTTCTTCAGCTTGTCGAAGCGTTGTTTAACAGTTCTTTGGTTTCCACGAGCTTAGGGGTAGTCCCAAATTCAACCAAATTTCTCAGGATTGTTGTCTGTTGCATTCAGCTGTTGCTGTATACTGTCATCCGCACTGATTTGTAATAAACACTGCGCTTCTGCCATAGACCATATTTGTTTACAAGGACCATGGCATCACATACGTCATGTTTGAGTTCACACCGAATGCGTACCTGAATCCAACTGAATAGTGCTCCGGCCAAACTTTTTTAAGGCACTGTAAGTGTGACTCAATATGTAGTGACTTACGATAATGAAGCATTGTCCATAGTGTATTTACACACTGTGTCCAGTGTTTCTTGATGCTGGTGGACCAAGTCAAGCAATATGATTGTGCTCTAGACTAAAGGACATGTAAGACTTCAGATATGGGATAACACATAATTCAAAATGAGACATTCACAGAGATGCTATAATAGCTTGCAAGACCGAAAGAATGTGGTGGAGAAAGTGCCCTGCAACGCCAATGGTCTTGTAAAACCCTGTGTGGTGTTGCACAGTTTTAAGCACTGGCTGTTTGTATTACTGTACTAAGCTCACAAATGCCTTTAGGGCTTCAGGTTGAATGTGTTTTATCAAGATTCTAATCAACTCGTGACAATTTTCCTTGTTTCTACATCACAAGACATCTCTAAAAACATACAGTACATGAGTTTAACTCTTAGCCTAGACCAGACTCCTTTAACACAAATGACCCAGTGGGCAGCCAACAGAGACGAAGAAGCTATTTTTAGATTGTCCACAGATTAAAAATGGAACTTATTTCCTCATCCCTATAAAAGTGAGGATTCTTCATTCTCTCTCTGGCATTTCCATCAGTCTCTCGGGTAGATGTTCTCACGTTTCTGGCTTTATTTTCCTTGGAATCTTTTTTTTCTCCTCTTACACAGCCCCTTTAAATGTAAAGTTATGTTAACCTAGGATTTCTGTCTGTACATGTGCTGTGCTACAAACATAAAAGCAAGCTCCAAAATAAGCTGTCAAATTGTGGATGGTGGAAAAACAACACTAATGCACAATGTCAACCACACAACGCTTACCTTAGATGACCTTAGTTTGAGTCACACCAAACCAATTTCACCTGCATCTAACTCAGGGTTATACTAGTGAATAAAGTATTAATAAATGATGCTGGCATGACGCTTTTTATGCCTGTATGTATTTGAAAAAAGAAGGAAGCCGTAGTGTTTCCCAGGGAAAATCCAGACACTAACTTTTAGCCTCAAGCTCTCTGAGCATCTATAAAAACTGAAATAAACTTGTTTGGTTGAGAAGTGCAATGTTTGTGGTGTACTTTAGGTTTGGTTTGATTTAACGATTTATATAGAAATATCTTACAAGGACACTAACACGGACTGATGTGACCTCACTAAAACAGGTAAGTAAATTTGTACACAATATAATTAAAAAAGTAAATTTTTACCCATAGAACCTTAAAACGTGTAGTTT
>JAOTRQ010000006.1:1025117-1045339 GCA_028565875.1 Hoplisoma paleatum | reverse complement strand
GAACAGGCCCGCGGGCGACTCATGAGGTCCTCGCGGGCGACCTGGTGCCCGCGGGCACCACGTTGGTGACCCCTGATGTATATAGATTTGACAAATAAAGCATCTTGAATCCATCGATCCCCTCATTATCTAGTTTTACCACCGCTTACTCCTATTTCGGGTCATTAGATGAATACACTAAGACTACAGATTTACACACACAGGACCATTTCAGTATATCCAATAATTCAGACTGCATGTCATTGGACTGTTCTATGAAACAGTAGTACCTGGAGGAAACCAATGCAGCTATAGAGAGAACATGCAAATTCCACACCGAAAGTTTTGGATTGCCTTACACAGGAATCAAACCTGGGACCTCTTGCTATGAGGTGACAGTGATTACCACTAATCCACCTTGCCGACCCTGTCTAGGTTCTGTGTAATTATTTTAATATCACTGATGTTAATTCTGCATCTACTGTTGGGAGGTTTGCAAGAGAGAACATGCTTAGAACAGTTCTCGAGCAACATAAAAGCACATTTTAAACCTCAACAGAACCCAGAACGTTCATAAATTGTTATAATCGTATATATGTAGTGCATTGATTGTAACTCGCTTTGAATAAAGACACCTGCTAAATGCTAAAATGGTTTGATCCCCAGGTAGAGCAGTTTCAGTCTAGGCTGCATGTTCACCCTGCCTGCATGATTTTTCATTTACAGTCCAAAAACTCATCTGGAGTGTGACTGCGTTCATACATCTTTGTGAACTAATGAATCTGGTAACTAAGCTTGAAATGAATCATAAACGTAACTAAAAGGAGTTACCCATGATTCTTAATTTAAAATATGGACAACCGAAATGTTCATACATTGTCCATAGGATGTAAGAAAAGGCAGAGGCTTGGTTGTTAGTGAACTGGGCTTGTGAATGGAAGGTTGTCGGTTCGATTTAAAGAGTCAACAAGCCACGACTGTAGTGTAATCAAGCAAGGCACCGAACCCTCATTTCTCTTCGAGCTCCATGACAAGGGCTGAACAGCTTGTCAGCTCACCACTGTCCACTAGTGTGTGTAAATGTGTGTTTGAGTCTGGTTCTTTTCAAGGTTTCTTCCTGTAATTCTCAGGGAGTTTTTCCTTGCCACAGTCACCCTCGGCTTGCACAACAGGGGCCTCTGTTCGTCCTGTATTTTGTAAAGTTGCTTTGAGACAATGTATATTGGAAAAAAACGCTATATAAATAAAGTTGACTTGACTTGACTTGTGTTTCACTACACAGTTTGGGTCCAATGTAAAAGAATATTTCAGACACAAACACAGTGCTGAAAACATATAAAATTAATCTCAATAAAAACATATGGCTACTTTGTATGGACAGACTAAGAAGTTTGGGGCAATACAACATGTTTAAATGTGTGTATTGTATAATGGATTTCAGAGTGGACATAATGCATTGTCTGTTAGAGCAATAAAGACGACAACTTAGTGCAGCACATTTTACAAGACCTACTCTAAATGACCCAGACTGGACTTTAAGTTGACCTTCATCTACTTTTCTCTTGTGTGGTATCCAACAAAATGGTATCCATTATCCAACACATAGAATGTAGACCCGTAAAAAATCCTTAAAAAAGTATGTCATTGCTTTTAATACTGTAATTATTAGACAATCACTGGAACCAACTCAGCAAAATAACGGGTGTTCTGAATGCTCTGTGGGAGAGAACGGAAAACACTATCTCAGCAGGAACGGTAAATATCGGCCACAACGACTGGGTAAAGACGCAGAAGCTGCGCAGAAGCATGTTATTTAATAATCAGAATTGTGGAGAAATGTCTCTGGCAACAAGCAGCATGATATAACTGTGCTGGCTCATTCCCAGATCACAGTACGGGGGAAATCCGAGACCTGAAGCTCGACTCCTAAATCCTCAAAAGTGAAGGTGTTTAGTCTGTCACTGAAATGTGTGCACCATTAAAGATGAGTGTGTGTATTAAAGATAAATAGAAAGTGACAGTAATTGTATGTGTGAAGTATAGCAGCACTATTATAGTGCTGTGTTTCAAAGGCTCTTTGCACAACACGGACAGAAGCATGGATGTGTATTAAAGATAAATAAAGAGTGACAGTAATTGTACGTGCGGACCTAGCAGTACCATTAAACAGTACTGCATTTCAGGGACACATTATACTACCAGGACATAAGCATGCATACACACAGTATGCGACAAAACCCTTACAAAAATATTAGCCTAATAATTACAGCTTTTCAGTAGCTATCAAGTTTTACCAACCACACACAGATTCTGATAGAAAGTCAATACTTTAAGAAATACGATTGACTTTTCTCAACATTCTTTTGCAATAATCCCCAAATGTTCCTGATTTTGTTATGAATTCACACTACCGATAACTATTGCTGACCGAAGAGAGCAACACCTGACCAACTACATCTTTTCAGCTGTCCGAGAAGTTCATATAGTTAATTTAGATACCCAGATACACTTAAGATACACTTAGAAATTATTCCACCGCATTATTCCAATCTGTGCAATGAAACACATATTTACATACACAAGTGAACACGCACTAGAAGGCAGCAGTGAGCACACATTGCTGACGCAATGGCCAGCCCTAGTCATGGCGTGCTTAGTTAGGGGTTCGGCCTACCTGCCTGTCTGATAGCTACCTACCTACCTAACCCATCCATCCATCCATATATCTACATATACACATATCTATCTATACACTTTCTCAGCATGCAGCAGAGATAAAAACAGAACCTGCTAGTATATCGTTGCCAATGTGTCACATATCAGAATGAATTGTTTGCGGTAAAGAATGCACAAGCTAAATCATAAAGCATTTACCAAGATCAAAGCCAGTGTATAACTGCAGTCACAGCGTCCTGCCATCTAACAGCCAAAAAGCACTTGTTCCTTGCCAGCATCATAAGGCAGAGGAACGTGACCATGTGCATTCTGGAGTTCCAAAGTCCTTCATCCTTGCTCATCTGCATCAGATGAGTCGCACATGGTTTATATAACAGTGCTTTTATTCTTGGCGTTTATTACAGTATGTGAAAAGGAGGTCATAGAGGTCATTTGGGAGCAGAGCCACAGTGGCTCTCGACTGCATCTCAGCGTCCAGCTGATCTGGGGTTAGCTGCACTGTTTAGCTTAAAATCAGCAATGCTAAAAGCAACCTTCATTAATCTGTAACTGATGTTTTAGATTAAAAAGCATTAAAACCTATTCTCTGCTGACCTGAAAAAAGACTCACTCTAACTGGCACACCATAATTAAAGACGACCTAGTTAAGAAATATTTATGCATGCATGCTTTCTATTATAGTGGTTTAATATGAGGACGAAGAGTGGTACATTTATATGACCTCTTAACCTGGCTCAGCCACCTCAGACACATCTGGAGCTGTTTATGAAAGGGGTTTTGGGGGGGGGGGGTACTTGTTTTTGTCTTTCAATTTCTAACAGGCTCGCCACACAATGCTAACTGATGTTTGTATTCGGCAAATAAATCTAAATCATTTATGTCTTATTTGCTATTCTTATGTATTACAAACAACTTCAATATTGTTCTACATCTGGGAAGTAACATTAGGTATGTTTTTTTTAACTAATTTGGACACAAACATAAGAGTGGGGCAGCCATGACCTGGTGGTTAAAGAACTGGGCTTGTGGTCAGAAGGTTGCTGATTCGAATCGACATGTAACACACCTAATCCTTAACTGCTACCCAGGCACCATGGCTATGGCTGCCCACTGTACTGCGTGCTCACTGCAGCCCCCTAGTGTGTGTAATTGTGTGTTTCACTGCATAGATTGGGTGAAGTAAATAGAGAAAACATGGAGAAGTCATTCATACGTGTGTAAGCACAGTGGTGAAGAGAGGATTCTAAAGAAATCCATCATGGACAAAACGTGCATATACAAGCTCAGAATCTAAACCAGAACTATATACTACCTACGTATATATTTATATATCATCAAAAGAGATTCTTCCAAATTTGGATACCCGATGTTAAAATAGCAGGTGGGTCCATAGTTACACAATCAAAAGGTTTAGATAAATCTACCTGGGGTGAAACTCCAGCTTGAACTGCACAACTCTTTGGGTCCCCCCCAACTCTTTTATCTCCTCTGTGTAATGGCATGCTGCCCTCTGTTCACCCCTCTCTCTGACCACCTGTTCCATCGCTTCACCTGCACCACCATAAAAGCAGCTCTAAACTCCATCTCATTCTTATTTTCCTCACCTAATACTCTTTCCTCCAGATGGCACACAGATGGAGGACTGTGAGTCACAGCTTTACATCCTTAATAGCATTAAAACATTCTCATCACCGACCCATTTTAACACATCGCCTTGTTACAACTGCACAAAAAAACCTCACAAAAACAAAAAGGGAAGCAAAGAAGCATTTTTTTTACTAATACCTTTAATTTTCACCTGTAATTATTACAGGGCTACACAACACCAACCAAAGCTATGGGAACTAACACATAAGATTAAATAAACATTTCCAGAAAAAACATTTCCAAAGACTTCTTAATGTCATAAAAAACTTTAAAATGACTTAAGGCACTAAGCATTGTTTTTGTTGAATTTTAGGTTAAGTAAAGTTTATAAAAACAGTAGAGACCCAACTGGAAATACAAAAGCAGACTGAGTTTTGAATAATGTTCCATAGTTTTTTTTAATTATAAAGTTCTCCGGTTGAACTATACTTTGCGTTTACTCCCATGCACCCATTTAAAATCCATGAGCAATATAACATTTCGACACCCTGTGAGAACTTATTTAATCAGAAAGTGCACTTGTGAGCTTGCACACTAACACCATAAACTATGTTTAGAGAGGTTGAGGGCTTTGTGTCAATGGATCATCTTATCAAACAATGTTTTAGTAGACGTTACATTTTGCTTAGCAATTATCATGCAGGAGCAGGTCTTCATTAGATTCATGCCTTTATTTGTCATTACATATACAGATGTACAGTACAATTGAATTATTTCATTGCATAACCTATCCTGCTTGAAAGTTGGAGTCAGAGTGCCATCACACGACACCCCTGGAGCAGACAAGCAGTTTTTTCCTTACTACGTCCCCCTCACTAACACCCCTTATGAAGTTCTCACTCGAAGGGAGTGTACAATAAAGTGGGAAGAAATAAACCCAGAAGTTTATTTTTCCTTTCATGCAAAAACAGAAAACTGCTGTCACCATGGATACAGAGAGATACTTGTCTCATCTGACTGATATGTCTTGATAAGCTACAATACTGTAACTTAAATTTTCCTAACTTGCCTTAAAATCTAATACGTATCATATTAAATAATGTTGCACTTACACTTCTAAGGTGCTTCCACAATTCACCTTTTCTTGAAGCAATGCTGCTTACCATATTGTAGTTGGAGTCAACAACAGTTATTAATAGAAAAGCTGAAAAACTTTTTTTAGTATGGTAAGTAATTTGGTAAAGATGTAAGTTTTGAGTCGCTTTTAAATGAAAGAAAGTGACACAAAGTTCTGATAGACGATGGAAGCTCGTTCTAACACTTGTGCAATACAGAGACGATGTTTTTGATGTTATTCTTCCTCAAGTCCTAGAGGATCAAGTCAAGTAAGGCTAGAGGCTCTGAAGTTGTGTAGTACTGGTTGAGGTTCAATTAGACCCTGAACGTACTGGTCCATATATAGACCATATTAGTGCTGATCCATTTTAGTCATTTTAGCATTTGTAGGCCAGCATCAGTGTTTCGAACTCAAAGAAAGTCAGTGAAGAGAATGCAGCAGTGGATAGGTGGAGTGAGCAGGAAGTGGAATGGGATTGGGAGTGGGTTATGATCTTACAGTTGATAGCACAAATTAGACTATGTGTAAATAAAACATTTACATCCAACTATAATACAAATAGTTATTTAAACAGTGTGTATTTAAAGTAATAAATTAATAAATTTAGTTGTGTACATCTGAGCCATACTGATTAAAAGTGTCATTGTCATTAATGAAAATGTGATGCTATTTAAGCCCTATTACAATTCATTATCTGACAGTGTGCAATGAGTATATTGATTCATAATATTGTTATGGCGAGATTATGCTGTTGTCATTAGCATTACAGTTAAGCTGAAAAAAAATAGCAAGACTGACAGAAAAGTAAACAGGCTAAACAAAAAGGACATGGGAATGAGAACAATGTGAGAGGACTTTGAGAGGGAATAGATCAAACAAAGTGAAACATGGATAAATGGAGCCGGGCAAGAATCCTTCCCACAGAATCACAGACACTGACATATGAAGCATGCTGCACCATCGCTGAGAATTTGTCACCCAAGCTCTAGACAGATAAATCAGCCTGTCTAAGAATGATCATTTGTGAATGAATGAATTGTCGGTCTATATGTGTAGAATATAGGTTTACTTTGGTGCTCACAGTTTTGTGTGGTTACTATATACATCACTGTTTGTGATCTATGCACACACTGTATGTACTCATATGTTTTACTCGCATCTCTTTTCTGATCTCACCTATGTGTGATCCCTCCACCCTTCTTTTACCTTAATGTGACCCCTTTGTATAGCTGTAAAAGTCTCGTTTTAGCCTTTGCCCTAGGTGCAGATTATATATCTCTCCGAAACTGCTGCCTAGCACACCAGTTGCCAGGTGGCCTGTTTACTCTTCCTTTTAAACACAGGAAGCAGAGGAAATACTACGAGTCTAACGTGCTAGACCTCTCCAACTGTGTTACTGAACTTTTGGGATTTGTTCTTGTGCATGACACAACCTACCTATGTTTTAAAAAATCTGCTCCACTTTTTAAATTTTGAATGTGTACACATGTGTAGTGTAAATATAATATTGTGAATTCACATTGAACAGTGTTTAATATTCTATACATTCTACACAGCCAGGCAAGTCCAAAGTCTGGCCTGGGGTACAAGTGTGATCTGTGATTACATTTACACCAGCCCGTAGCCTATGTAATGAAATCAATAGTATGTGGCAAGTGACTAGATTATTTTTATTATGATAAAGTGACAGTTTGGAATATTTATAAATATGTACAATAATATATTTACCATCTGTGTCATTTGTACTTTTGTTTCTCATCTGACTATTAAACTAGGTTTCGGAAACTAAACAATTTTTTATATCAAAATCAAATTCAGTCTGGCAGAGTGATTTTGTTCAAACTTTATAGATTATTTTGTGTTCTGTATAAAGAAATGAATGTTTGCCATGTGCAATAAATGAATTCTTAAAATCATTCAATCATTGCAATTAATGTTAATGGTTCAAAGAATGTCCGGCTGATTTTTTGGCCCTCACACATTTTCACCTCAACAAATCTGGCCTTCTTTTGGGAAAAGTTTAAACACCCCTGCCTTCAAATAAACACTAAATAACAACTTAAACAATTGCCATGCAATCATTTAACACCTGGTTACTAGTAAATTCAGCAATTATTTACTGGTAGTAATACAAATAAGAGGCAGTTAACTAATCATATGATCATTTTGTTACATAAAGGGTGTGTGTTTTATTTCAGATTTGATTTACTGTGTGAACTTAAAACTGCTGCTAAACTTTAAAAAAAATTACATCAAAGCTATTTTCTGTTGGGATATCCAGTCAGCTTACACAAACCATGTTGATAGACTATTTTTAAATGTAAGTGTTCCATAATAAGCAGGTACTGAATTTTTCAAAACATCTCAAAATATCTGAAAATGGGGTTTCGAACAGACTTCACTGTTTTTCCATGCTATAGCTAACTACAGGCCTAAAACTTTTTAAAAAACTAAAATCCAACTGAACTGGATGACCTCTTAGGCCTGTATACACTACAGCCACTTGTAATACTTTTTTGCCATGACAAGCATAAACATTTGAACCGGATACATTTGGGGGGGGGGGGTCACTACCCTACATTGACTGTTTGAACTGGTTACATCATGACCATACAAACATAAATGTTTGAGGGCCAAACAGAAAAGAGGCTAAATCGGTCGCATGTGGAATGTGACAAAGACTGTCAGCAGATGGTTTGCAGCTAGGGCAGTTAGCTTAAATAAAACAATTGTTGCTTAGTATTTGAAAATGGTTGCACATCAAAGTATGATTGTGCTGGTATTAAGAGATATCAGCAATATCTGCAAAAAGAGCTAGACTGAGCTAAACATTTAATGTACAGGTAAAGACTTTTAGCATTAGCTTCAGTAGCTATGTCTATTTTTGTTAAATGATCGTTTACAAAGTTTTGAGGATTAAGGAAACCTTTCAATGGTGGCATTTGAACCAGTGACCGTCTGCTTTCTAGTCCAGTATCTTAATTGTTGGTCTACAATTGCAGACAGCGTCTACAACCATAGGATGCAAAGATCAGTGCATGGTGAAGTGCTGGACTCAAGTCTGGATTAATACAATGATAAAATAAATAATCAGACATTTTTTCAACAACTAGATTGGAATATGTATCAATAGTTTACCATTTGCATCTTGAAAACTGCACAAAAGACAAATGCACACTAATGAGGATATATTGCTCTCTTGCTCCAGAGAAGTTAAAGATAATAAAGCTGATTTGGCTGGTTCCTGAGTCCACCCTTTAGTCGGAGGTTTAAGAAGTTAAGACATTTTGTCTTTGGTCTATGTTCCAGCTGGCCTTTGTCTTCAGAACCCAATGCATTTAGCCTGGCTGATCGCTGCTTTGGATTATTAGTTCTGCAGGCTTCTGCTAGTCTATATATGTTAGGGTTCTATTCTAGTATGTCCATTCTCAGTTGCTGGACATATGCAGGACATATGCAGGACGCAGCAGTAACAGCAACTGATGTGAATGAGCTTCAGAAGGTCTGTGGGTTATTATGTTATTGTATGTTGTTGTTTACATTCATAGCATTTAAATGTTTTTTATTAAGAACAATTTATAAAAGTGTTTCTTGAGTAAACCTTTCCTTACTCAAGTACAAAAATACCCTAAATTTGCCCTCTAGAATTTGTAAAAAAATTATTATTGTTATTCAATAGCCATTCAACGTCTAATTTCATAATAGTTAACAGCTTTTCCCATGAATGACTTACAAAAACTCACAGAGGATTTCTCAAAACAGAGCATGATATCAGGCATGGGTAAGTTCACTGAATGCCAAAACAACACTAATCTGTCCAAACAATGCTGCATCTGGAGCATGACACACTAGGGATACAAAGAAAAAAAAGTCAGAGTCAGAAAAAGAGAGAAAGTGAGGCAGTGAGTGAGAGAAGGAATGTGGCGGAAGAGAGCCGAGATGAAAAAGGGGAAGCAGCCAGCTGTTTAGAATGAGTGCCAGAGCGTCTGCGGATGTGCCGAGCTCTTATTTATGGGCGATTCCCCTCTCTCAGCCAGTTCCACTTCTCGTCCAGAGAGAGAGCATATTAGCGGAAAAGAAGCTGAGAGACTTTGTAGTGCACTCTAGCCTTGAAGTCACTGTTCACATTTCTAATCACAGCACATTACAGACAGAATGTGATAGACTACGCCAAACTAGTCTCAACGCTCCAACGCTAGGAACGCTGTGCTCCGTACTTGTCGTTTCTTAACTTATTACTCTGAAGGCCGAATCCACTAAGCTAGCATCAGTCTCCCAGCAGTGTGCTTTTGTAAACAAAGCCTAAGCTGATATAAACTAGATGGCTAAGCTAGCCATCTCAGCTCACTCTGCCATACACAAACAATGATCCAGTGAGATACTCTTTGCTTCCTGCATATTAGGGATTGAAATGACTTTAGACCCTGTCAGCTGTTCTGGCATAAAGCTGGCTATCAGCTCACTCTGTCTAGGCTAAAAAAGAGTGTCTAAACACAAAGATGACAACGTCCTAAATTAAAGGAAAAGATTTTTCCTGTTTTACTAATAAAGGAAGCATTTCTTTTCCAAAATGCCATGCCAGGAGTTTTTACATCACTTTCCATGATTATTCAGAGCCCTCCGTACTTTACTACACTTTTAAAAAATAGCAATCCCATCCACTTCCATTTATAATTATTAAGTTAAATAGTCCTTTATATTATTGTTTAATCTTTCTAACCATTCATCACCAAATGTCTCTAAAAGGTATTGTGAAGTTGTTAATAAATTAAGGTTTCAGCTAGTTAGATGTTGTCACAGTGAACCTACACACAATCCTTCATGGCAGGGGGCTTAAACACATCCTCAAAGTAGCTCAGTGTGGCTCCTGGATTGAATTTCAACCAGATTAGAACAAATCTGAATCCACTAGTTTAATTATCCTGGGTTAATTGATATTTTATTATATACACATATATAGTTTAAAATTATATATATAGTATAGCTTATATATTGTTTAGACTATTATGGTGTAGTGACTCAGAATAGAAGGTTCACCAAAGGACATGAGTCACTAACATGTCCCAAAATAAAGTCACTCCAGTAAATTAACAAGTAACTTTAGGGAGGGAGTTTAATAGCAGAACCATGTGTGTATTTTAAATGTGTGTGAGTTTGAGATGAAGAGCGTGTTCTCAAAGACAGCACTTGGGTCTGAAAGTGCAAATCATGTATCATGTGTCCATATATGGGCCCTATAGTGTGTATCTGTATATGTATACAAACATGTGAGTTTAATAATTATGTTGTGATGCATACCAAACAGGAAATTCGGTTTCATTGGAAGCAGAAAGCATATACACGAACATAAATATATACACATGACATAAGAAAGCTACCTTTTGCTTTTCTCCATGTTTCTTGGAACTTTTGCAGGAACTGGGACTATATGGGAAATTTTCATAGAAAATGAATCGTCACCTGCTTCACCCATCTGACACTGCCTAGATTGAGTGGCATCGGTATCTACATACTAAGCAACCTAATACAGACCACCTAATATTGCAAACAAAAGATATTTTGCTACATTAATGCCTTTCCTTAATCCCATGACAACACCATTCTACACCAGTCCTAATTGCATTTTAGCAGTAGGCAAAGACAAGTAAAGGAAAAAATTACTTGGAGCAGTTATTCTGACACTTTACTTGGAATAATAAAAACATTCAGTGTAAAACCGGATCAGAGATGTCTTCGTTTTTTACTCTATGTTTTTCTTTTACCATTCCACTTCAAGTGTGCCAAGGAGACAGACAGTCTAGACTCCACAGTGATGCCAGAAGCTTCAAGTTTTTACCTGGTGTCAGCTGGAAATGATCTGGATTACAGCACTGAGTAATGTAATGGACTGACTGCAAAGAATTTTTGCTATTTCCACCTTTCATGATGCACTCAACACACAACTTTGTACAACTTGGCAAAGTTGCCATGACATACCGTCAGCTGTAAAATATATTCTTTAAATAACTCAGATCTTCGTGGATGCATCAAGCTTTTTTTGATTATGAGTTAATAAAAGGGATGTGGATGCCCATTTAACCAATCAAGAAAATAAGGAATCTCCTCTTGCCTGTCAGTTAGACAGACTTTGCCTTTCCTGCAAATTTGAAAGGTCTTGGGAATTTGGAAAAAAAAAACTTTTTTTCTGTACTTGTCTGGGTTTTTATTTGTTTATCCAAAATTGGTGACTACCATTGTGTCTGAAAAAAAAAGAACTATATAAAAAATGGCATGATTAGATCAAAAGTGGTTTCCATTCATTTCTATTAAGCTCTTATTTACAATTGTTTTAACTCTCTTTTCCTTTTCTTTTCTCCTCCACCTCTGCAGTCTGCTCTGGAAAGTCAATTTTCCCAGTTCCCAGTAACAGCAGGTCGGCCTCTTCTATGGCAGATTCCTGCTTGTGTTTTTTCAATTAACTCTGGCTCCTGTGCACTTTCACAAAAACAACTGGAAAACAATAATTTGCATGAAACTATATAAAATCGAATGGAATGTCACTTCAAGTTTTTTTTTCTTTCCGGTATGAGTTTGGGGATGACATATCACCTAATAGAAGGTAGAGCTGTCACATGACCAAAATAAAAAATAAAAATGTGTAAATAAATTAATAGATGGATGAACACCAGTTTATTGAATTGTTGGATGAAAGGAAATAGTAAATAGTCCATGGGATGGATGGATAAATGGATCAGCTCCATGTGTTACCTTGTGGGCAGCCGAGGTCTGGTGGTTAGAGAACTGTGCTTGTGATTGAAAAGTAGCCGTGGACAAGTCACCCTTGAGCAAGAGACTGAACCCTACTGTAACTAGGGCTGCCCACAGTCATGTGCTCACTACTGCCCCCTAGTGTGTGATCAGGGTTAGGGTTAGGGTATGTCTTCTACTGCACATTATAGGTTAAATGTGGATAAAAAGAACAGTGGAACAAATTATGTAAGTTTAATAGTGAGTAAGTTGACTAGGTAAAGGAATGATTGTGCAGGTGTCAAGTGAGATCAACACATTGATGTATGGACTTGTTCAAATGGGGGGTATTAAAATTAGTTTTATAGATAAATGAAAGATAAAGGGATGCATAGATGCATTGTTGATTGGATGATTAGGTGGGTGGTTTGGCTGGAAATAGATGTAGATCTAGAGTGACAGATTAAGTGAAGATGTAACATTTACATCAATTGCATGGCACTAAAATAAATATGGATGGGCAATTGCATGTGCAATTCAAAAAAGTTTAACAAGTAAGGATGAGCACATTTCCTTCAAATAAGTGATAAAAACAGATTTGTCCCAGATCTTCAGCAGGCCAGATCCAAATCCAGGAGACTAGCATCAAAGCTGAAAGACATATAAAAGGATGGACGTCCACTGAAACCCTCCTTCTGTCTCTTTCATTGAAACAGCGGTCAGCATCCCTTGAGATGTTGAATCAGCAGAGAAAAAGACCTGGCACCGATCTGTGTGTGCACGCTTATACACAAACTACAGTCCTGGCACATCCACACACATTCACACGCACTAGCACAATCATGTCATCTATAAAGCTGATAATTGTAAACATACACTTACACACAATACAAACTCACTGAAATGAATTAATCCACAGGTTTACGGAAAGGTTACAAAAGTTCAGCTGTGAGAAACATATGCCAAGTGCCAGCTCTGACTTCACACACACGTTGGTTCTAAATGCTCAGTGTTCTGTCTCAGTCTAATAAAACTCAACCACGGAAAAGCAATACCAAGTGTCACATCTGTGTGTTGAGTACAAGAGTTAGACTGAAAGTGTGTGTATGACAGTGATTCATGTAGATAAATGAAAGTGTAGCAGCTGGTATTGGATACTTAAACCCCCACCTTCCAATTACTACCTAGACATACACACAGACAGACAGATGTAAGCAGACCCAGACAACTCCAGCTCTTACCTGTGTGTGTGTGAAGTCCATGTGTGAGAGCTTCATATCTGCTGTAGTAGTACCAGAGCTTTGCATTTAGACCCGGGACTAATGTGAGAAGTGAGAGAAGGAGGGAGAGGAGCAGAGGAAGAGAGAAAGATCGAGAGAGACAAGAGAGAGAGAGAGAGAGAGAGAGAGAGAGAGAGAGAGAGAGGGAGAAAAGAGACAGACAGACAGAGAAAGAGAGAGAGAGAGAGACAGAGAGAGAGAGGGAGAAAACCAAGAGTGCAGCCCCCAGCCCCGGCCACTCCAACTCTAGTCTGAGGATGAAAAGAGAAATCTTCATTACCAGCTGGACACCACGCCTCCCGTCTTCCCTCCCTCTCTCCTGCACTGCCTCGCTTACACGCTCCCTCCCTCACTCCCTCGCTCACTCTCTACCCTGACTCTCCCAGCCAGTAGCAGGCTCTAGGGCCAGCCCTTGCCAGAAGAAGGCTAGACATCTGCCAAAAAAACCTTCAAGCACATTTCACTGCAAAAGAAAGAGAGAGAGAAGGAGACAGAGAGAGTATGAAAGGGAATGAGAGCGTGCTATGACTTGGAAGAAGTACACAAATTCATCACTCAAAAGTACAAAATCGTATCCAAAAATACTTTGGGAAAACAATTGGAAGTGTGATGTCTCACAAAGTAAAATGTTATTTAAGTAGCATTGCTATTTTCAACATGTTTCAATAATAACAACTCAACAGAAGTGAATAAAGTCAAATTGCTAAACAAAATATAAGTAAATGCTTCATTCTAACAATTGCAGCAAGGGGCGCTGTAGCAGCTGCTCGGGGTATGAGTTTTGGCATTGAAATTGATTTAAATAATGGCATGTAAATGATAGCAATAAGTATGACAAACCTATGTCCAATGCAATGATTATTATGTAAGTTCATTATCTTTACAGAAACACTGATTCATATGCTCATCACATTTTTAAACAATTTTTCTATTGAATGTTTTTTTTTTTACCATGTGTTAACTTTATAATACCATTTTCACTGCTATCTAGATATTATAGGTAGGAAAAAATGCCTAATCAACATCATTCTGAAACCTGATTTACCTAAAGTAAACTACAGCCAACGTTAGCAGAAAGAGGTTTTTGTCCAAGGGACAGTCAAGGTTGAACTACGCCTGAACCTAATCCATGTCAGAATGTCCAATATGATTTTCTGCCTTAAGAAAATAAATGAAAGGTGGTAAACTGAACCCATGCGCTTTAAAGCAACTAGACAAAAGCTGTCTGATACTTAGAAAGAAAAAAAAACATTCTACAGTAATGAGTGTTTACAAATGCTGGCCACACCTTTAACTAAAGTGAATAAAGAGTGATTATGAGACTATACACTAAAAAGGAAGGGGGGATTAAAGAATATAGGACTGAAGTTCAGTGTGGCTTCTTCGGTTGTACTGAAAAGCCAAACCTCCAAATCAAAAGTTCCAATTAGATTATTAATAGCTGTTTGCACGATGTACAGTCCCAACAAATGCAGAAAAAGTCACTTCAACTTCTGTATTACATCATTATGAACCTGGATCAATTAAGTCCTACCAAATGAGACATCGGTGGCTGCAATGGTGAGAGTATGGAATCAAGATAGGTGGAACCATTCGGGTTATGTGACTATTGAATCAGATTTTTGTTAGGTTGGCTAATTTGTGGTTAATTTTATAGATTGTATGTTAAATACCACGTGCAAACTAGACATACATATTCCAGGTGTAACTTTGGTGGCAATGCACATTTAAAAATAGTACTAAAATGGATATAGTTCTTGGTTTTTGTTTTCAGTTGCCTCAATTGTTTTAACTTTTCCACATAAAGACAAGTTTTGATGACCCCACATAACCATAATGATGGGTTATTCAATAAAAAAAACATGATTTGATTACTAAAATAACAGGTTCCTGTAAAAGCTTCATGCTGTCTTCATGGAGTCATGTAATATAAAAGTCATTTATAATCACTTGCAAAGATTTGTTTCATTTTATGCAAATATGTTCCATGGGTTGCTCTAGAAAGGAATCACTAAATTCTGGGGAACATATTATGGAATAGCTCTGTTATTTGCAGTTCTGAAAAAAACCCACCTGTATCAGATCAAATCTGCTAAATACCTTGGAGATCCAATCTGCTGTTGCACAAAGCAGATTGACATGAATCATGAATCCAACACGAGGGATTGTTGGAACGAAGCCTGCAACCTGCAAAGCTGATCTGGCGACAGCAATAGGAGACATTTGGAGATGGATTGATGAAGAATACTGTTTGTCATTAGTGAAGTCCATGCCTCAGAGATTCAAGCTATGATGGAGTAACATACTAGTAGAAGCTGCAGGGTTTTTTTCCTCATGATTCTGTAATATTTTTCTCAGAATTTAGTCATTCCATATTTGCATATTCTAAACATATTTCAAGTGTTTTGTATGTACAAAATTTCTACCAAATCTATTGTTCTACAAAAATAAACCGGTGGAAGATCTTCCTCCAAGAGTGGTGCTGCCGTAATTTATGTCAGAGGTTGTAGAAAATATATAAAGAAAATATACTACATGGAACAGTTCTCAAAACAATGTCAACCTCAATGTCAGAATTTCATTTTACTGTTTAAAATTTACTTACAAAAATGATTCCCTCCCTTGATTGAATCTGAGCACGGCGAACTAAATGCTGATAAAGCATTTTATTGCAGCATTTTATTGCAGTGAATAAAAGTAAAAAGTACAGTCTACTTTAAGACTTGCTTCTGGCAGCTGTAGAGTTGAAATCGTGGAAGAGAAAAATGAAGAAAGCCGTAAAGCAGAGCAAAAAACTTTAGTCAAGGTTTTTAATTAAAACAGGCTGTAAAACCTCATCAAACAAACTGTTTAGTTTCTGTGTGGCACCATGCACTCTGATCTGAAAGAAAAAAAATACTTTTGCATTACTCATCAACTCCCCATCACTACCTTAGTTGATCCCCAACACTTCTACCACTTCCTCCCCTGCCTGACTTTCTCTTTGTGCCCTGCTGAAATTAGTTTGTCCTTCTTTAGATAGAAAACACTCTCACTGCACACTGTCTGTAATTATAAACGGGCTGGGCACGCAGTGAGCCTTGGGAACCTCACCCCCAATGCCACGATATACACACTCTCTCTTCCAGCCAAGGCCAAGTCTTTCACAGCGCACACACACATACTGAGAAAGAGAGAGAGATAGAGAGAGACAAACAGACAAACACACAGACAGAGAGTTGAGACTTTTAATCTTTATTCAAAGCGATATTTATTCAGGTTGACAGAAACATGGGAGAAATGATGTGTGTCCTGGTAATATACAATTATATAGCGAGCACCACACTGGAAAATGAAAGGAAATATGATGACTAAAAAGTTCAGTAGCAAAGAAGTCATGTATTTTCATTTCTCATTCCTAACACCAAAGACTACTTTGTTATTATCTCCTCATTTTAACAATAAAATCTGTTTCATCCAAACCATGCTTATGGTAACTAGGTAACTTAAGGGTGTTAGATTACAAAACACTGTATTAAGGTAAGTAATACATAGCTTTATGATGCTAATGTTTTTGCTTATACCACTCAATATTTCATAGCTTGTGTGGTAATAAAACTGGTGGTGAGAATACCAACAGAAGCTTAGGTTAGAAACTTGGGTTAAGTTTTTGCTTTTGTCTGTGAAGAAGTTTGCATGTTTGATTTGAGTCTGAAGCAGTTTCTGCCTACTTTCCCATGACAGTAGATGGATTGGCGGCTGTACGTTGTTCTATGTATCATACAGGTATTATGATTTAGCATACTCTTTTCACACACAGAGGAATCAATAATCCACATTTAATCAATCTGTGCAGTGAAACACACATTTACACACACTAGAGGACATTGAGTCTGACAAGGTGGACAGCCCTAGCCATGGCATCCAGGGCAGTTCAGTCGTGACCTGTCTGGTCTAGGAATCAAACCATCAATCTTCCAATCACAAGCCCAGTTCTCAAACCACCAGGCCACAGTAATGAGTGTGTGAAGCTCTATGCCCTGAACGAGGTGTATTACAGTGAGTGTCGTGAGTGGCATCTAAGCCACAGTGAACCTAACCATGACAAAATAGCTAGTGTTAATGCATATAAGAACCCCGGTCACACTTTCATGCTCTTTTTCTCTTTTTGACGCATGTTCAGTCAATTAACTACTTTACAGGAAAGGACATAGACTCTGCTCGAGCCACATTAGAAGATTTATGAGACAGAGTTTTAAAAGAACTGCTTTTATAGTTTACAATTCTATGCTGCGATACATTTTTTTCAAAAATAATGGCTGACACTAAGTAGATTTTTTATACTTTGTTAAAATGAATGTTTACATTGTTCATAACTCATCCACTCATTTTCAGTAAACTCTTAAACGCTCATTCACTTTTAAGTAACCAGTTGACCAAAAAGCTGCATATGCAGGAAAAAAAACAAGCCAGCAGGTTCTGATAGACAAGCCATAGAACATAGTTCTAACACAGACACGTCTAACACAAATCATATTTTGACATCCAATGTTGCTTATGTGTCATTACTTTTTAAACTTAACTGGCCACATTTTTAATTTGTGATCACACCTCTTTAAGGATGTATTGGCCTTCAGAAAACATCTGCACATAAGACACTTTTCATACCCACACCTAAAAATACATAAGATTCCCTGGTACAAGTATGCACATCATGTCTGTGTTGAACAGGACAATCTTCACAATGCATCAATAAATTAACTAAACAGTAATTAATTAACAGTTCTCTGTCTCTCTGACCCTAATCCAAACAAAGTGGTAAAGGGTTCAGAAAAACAAATATGATTGAAAAAAAAGCATCACAACAAAGTATTGAGAGGAAAGGGTACTCTGATTCACCCCGAGGTCTCAGCACCAAAACTGTAACACACCTGAAAGACACACAGCCCATTCAATGCCATAATAGTGTCAAATGAGCACAACAAAAAGAGCATTTAGAGTTTCAGGCTGTCATCATCATTAACCTCCATTCCACACGTGCCACAAGAAGAGATACACTCCCGAACTTCGAACGAAAGAAAGAAGGCAGAAATCCTATAATCACATCCCTCTTTATTGTTTAAGAATTATAATCTCTGCAAGGCAGGGAAAAACATGCCAGTTTAAATGCTGTCTTATGATTTGAATCCACACATGCTTGCAGGGTGTAATTTCCCTTTGCTGTGATAACATAGACAATATAAACATCAAAAGCTGTGAGTGTAAAACTCTTGAACCCCCCCCACCCCCCAAAATAAAAAAGTTTCAGTGGCAAAGGCAATACAACTATTTTGTCATGTTGTAGTCTTTTTAGTCATTTTTAGCCACTAGGGGAACTAGAGAGCCAAGTCAGAATCTGGCATTGTGATGTTTTAAAACATAAATCAAGAATTTAACTTGTGCCACAAAAATAAGCTTTTAAATGATATTAAACTTGTTTCTTGGTCTTAAAATCATCACAAATAAATCCACTCTATTAGCTTCCTCCAATCCAGGAAAACA
This sequence comes from Hoplisoma paleatum, assembly GCA_028565875.1. Taxonomy (NCBI): domain Eukaryota; kingdom Metazoa; phylum Chordata; class Actinopteri; order Siluriformes; family Callichthyidae; genus Hoplisoma; species Hoplisoma paleatum. The sequence goes on along the minus strand of JAOTRQ010000006.1, from coordinate 1,026,454 downwards.
CTATTGAGTTACACTGACCTCAGTGTAGCTGCATACACCGAGGCAAGACGTTTCCTTGATTACAGATCAAAAGACAATTATTAAAACAACAACATTCTATATCCGATTTTACAGCAACATGATCCAACACAAACGCCTACAGGGTTCGTTACTGTTACATGTGTCTTACATGTCAGGGTGGTACAAGTATACAAAGTAAAATTAAAAGTTCAGCTGGTCTGCTGCTGTAAGAATAATTAGAGGAAACCACATTTTCCCCTCATCCTTTATTTCAGCAATATGTCACACTGCTTATTTGCTTTGAGATATCAACAAAAAACTAATACTAATAATAGTAAGAAGCTTTAATAAAACCTTTCATACATTTAAGTGTAATTCACACCTCTCAAGTGGATGAATAGGTTTTTGCTGAGCAGGACTACTGTTGATGTACAACGTTTACATTTTTAGCATTTAGCAGACACCTTTTATCGAAAGCGACTTACACTTACATTGGAACATCATTCATGAGCAACCAACAGTTAAGGGCCTTGCTCAAGGGCCTAACAATGGCAACTTGGGGGTAGAATTGACTTGAACATTAACCACTAAGCCATCACAGCCCTGTACAGAATGTTTCTAAATAAACAAAGGTTATCCAAGACTGATGAAAAAAATAACATTTGAACAGTGTTCAATTATTTGTTGATCCTTTAAAAACTGGCCATTAGTCATAATAATTTAATAATCCCTTAGTCCATGCCAGGGTTGCAGTGAATCTCAATGGCTGGTGGAGGACCCAACACTACATTAAAACTCCACCTTCAATATACAGTAAATTGAGGGCCTCAACATCCTATTTCACACCCACATTTATACATTCAGACTGTTTCTGGTTTCGTTAAACCAGACAGTATATACAAATCTAATTTGTCTCATTAAGCAAACTCTGAAAATGAATATTGTCAGCATATAGGGCACACTGAAAAGACATGATCACAAAATTTCTATATAAATTGTTCAGTCTTTTATTGATTGAAGTACTGACTGATTTGAAATAAGAATGTGTGGAGAGGATGTAAGCGTGTAAGGGTGGAAGTTGCAACAGCATTTACTGCAGAAGGATTACTGCAGAGTGGTTCTGGGAAGCTGTAGACTTGAATGGAAAGGAAAATAATACAAGGGAAAGGAAGAAGACGAGCCAGAGAAAGAGACAGAAAATAAACTAAAGGTCTCTGTTCTAAAGAAAACTACTAATGCGAGTATGGTCTTTTCCTTTACAGCAGTGGTTCCCAAAGTGGGGGGCGCGCCACCTAAGGGGGGCGCGGAGCAATTGCAGGGGGGGCGCGGCAAGGCAA
>JAOTRQ010000006.1:989051-1012607 GCA_028565875.1 Hoplisoma paleatum | reverse complement strand
TATATATGTTAATATATTATTCTTGTTGTTCATGCTGGGGCAGTCATGGCCAGGTGGTTAAAGAACTGGGCCTGTCATCGGTAGGTTGCTGGGTTCGATTCCGAGAGTCGACAGGTGCCCTTGAGCATGGCACTGAACCCTAACTGCTCACTAGGCTCTGTGGCTAGACCTGCCAATTGCACTAAGCATGTGTGCTCACTGCTGCCTCCTATGATGTGTTCACTGGTGTGTGTAAATGTGTGTTTCACTGCACCAACTGTGTTAAATGCGGATGAATAATTTCTATGTGTGGTACAAAAGTATTCTGAATTCTAAACTTATATGAGAAAAAATACATACACAAATGCATACACTTTTGATGTTTAGGTAACTGAGTCCACTTTGTCACAAGTCACAATTAATCTGTGTGGTCTTACTGCAGTATGTCTTGTTTTATCAACAACATTTGCAGTAGTTAGTAGAATTACCTTTCATCATGCGTGATTAGCATTAGTGTTAGTTTGTGTATCTTGTGAGAGGGTGGCTTTATCTATTTTGTTTGTACATTATTTATGTATTTACTGCAATCTTCATTTGTATAGAGTATATACATAGTATATAAGTTATTGGTAAGAATTAAAATTAAAGGCCTTATTTATTATAGATGTTTAGTAGTCTGCATTAGTAGTTTACATAACAGCAGATACATTTCTTTCTCTTTCTTAAAAATATACATATCTTTTTTTTCTCAGTTCAATGATTATTCAAAAGATTTTATACAGATTTAGATATTCTTCTTTGGTTCGTTGTAATTCTTCTTTTAAAACAACCTATACATAGACAACATGTTACTAATTTTTCGATCATCCACAGCTGATCAACGTACTATTCTCTCCTCCTTTATAAATATGGTGACTTTATAGACATGCTTCATGTTTCTAGAACTCTCTTCCATTAAATGTTCAGCAACTATCTGTCTAACAATCTGTTCTCCGCTAATTTTTAGTCTTACATAAAGTAGGACATACTATACCTCTTTTAAAAAGTCAGAATATGATCATGGTCCAAAACATGTTCATGACGTTCTTTGCTTAAAATCACTCTCACCAAAAGAGATATTACTCATTTAAATCTTGCAAGTGTTACCGCTGTTTTGCAATATGTGTGCTAATGAGCTGTTGCCAGAAATGGTTTTAGTTGCATTTAATCCCATTTTAATTGTACTTAATGACTGTGAAAAAAGTATTTTTTGATACACATTATTTTCAGAAATAATCGAGCTGTAAAATGGAATAAACAATACGCTAGCGTTTAGCAATTAGCATGTGCTAAATTCAACACTAGTAAAGCTTACATCGCATCTGCTGGCTTGCCATGGACTGTATGTACTGATCCCTCACACAGTTTAACCCTGATGTTTATACCTGTTTATAACTTCTCAGATCCATCTACAGTTATGTGTCTGCATTAGTACATGATAAAGCCTTTGAAAATAAAAGCATGGGAGTTTCTATAGCAGTTATTACTTCACAATACCACAGAAGTCAAAGCAGCTAGTGTTTTCTAACACCAAACAGAGAACAGATTGAGTGTTTATAGCAGCAGTAGAAACTCATGGAAATACATAAACATGCACAAAGAAAATTTTGCATAATGTGTCCTGTTTAGGCTTTTTCATGTGTTGTCATTGTAACTTGAGACTTGTGTTTCCAATATATGTCATGTTCTGTTCCCTGTATTATTTGCCACATTCTGTAAGTATATTTGGGTTATTGAACAGTGCTATATAAATGTAATGTTTATTAATATTATTAGATCATCTTTTTGGTCATAAATAAGGTCATTCTAAATGCAATATATATATATATATATTTTTTTTTTCATAACTTTCAAACTGGTGATGACAGGCCAGTCTAACATGAGCTCTCTTTTAATGTGAAAACATTCGGTTAAAAAATAAGTAGAATTTTTTAAATAGTTATAAGTATTCTAAAATGAAAAGTAAGGCCCTTATTAAATCATATCTCCATTTAAAATCCGTATTTACCCCTCAGCATGTGCCTTAAAATATGTTGACTTTATGTTGACTGTAATTTAATTTTTAATGTCTTTGTTAATGTGTACTGTAATTGCTCCTTTTTTTAGATCACAGAGAGAACGGAGTCACTGAATAGATCTTTAAAGAAGAGGTGAGTATCTTGGTAACTTCTAACAGAACAAAACCAGTCAGCAATATGCATACTAAATATTCTTGGGGGTCTAAACATGGCTAGACTACACATACGTATATTGTCTGTTTACTGCATACATTCTATCTGAAAGTCTGAGTGTAAACATTGACTTTCATGCTTGTGTGCCTTAGGTCACCTTCATGTACTAGAATCACATTTTAGCATTTATGTGTTGGCTGATCCATATTTGGACAATGCGCATGTTTTCTTTGGTGGTTTGTTAGATATTGTGGTGAATTCAGTCCAGGCTCCTTACAGTCTGGGGTTTCTTATCAGCATGCATAACTTACAGAGTTAGTAACAGCAAAATACCCACCCCCCAAAAAAATTGTGACCTAATGAGAGAAGCAGATGACATCTGGACCAAAAACACAGATAAAGAGAGTTAAGGCAACAGTTAAGTTAAGGCAAAATTTAGCTATACAGTTCAGCGTTGGTGCATATATGTTTTAAATAATGTGGCAGCAGTTAATCAAACACTGACATGGTAGCTGGCACCTCCAAAGATGTCTTAAGTAAGATACCAAACTAAAATTATTAAATCATGGAAAACATAATATGCTGCATATTCTACTCAATGTATTGGCAAGTTTTCCTGCTTTTATTTTTTCCATTCTAATTACATCCGATTCTAAGATGCTCTGTAGGTCGTCAAGTCTTCCTCCAACCCATGAGCTATGAGGAATGATTCTGCATCTCTAATTGTCCCAGTGGCATGCTTTTGGACTGTGGGCGGAAACAATAATATCTTAAGAATATTGCAACATACTGGAGAACATGCAATCTCCATATAGAAAGCCTGGTATTGTCTTACCTAGAAATTGAATCTACAACTTAATGCTGTGAGGCAAAAAATGCCAACTGTTATTGTTATTGGTTATATAACTAGGATTTTGGTTTTTTTTTTTTCAATGTAGTTGTCATGGCTTTGTCATGTGCAGTTAGTAGGATCCTGATTCTATTGATGTTGCATACAGATTTCATAATTCATCTCTTTTGATCAATTGAAAAAAAGTACAAAATGATTGACATCTGTTGTATATGACTTCTGCTGAGTACACTGTCTGTAATCATAGTAAATCCTCTCAGAAAAAGTTGTGACTTATTAAATGCATCTCACCCCAGAATACACCCAGAATTGCTAAATACTTTATCCCCCTTATTATTCTGATTGGTAACCAAGCACAATGGTGACTTTGCTCCTTGTCACCCAAGGCAATTGCTCAATTTCTAAACAAGCTAGGATGTGCAAAGAAATAATTCTGTTGCTCTGTGCAATGTGAAATTGTATAATTTAAAAGTAGTATTATGTACAAATGTGGAAAGGATATACTCTGACGTTACACAACACACCAAACCCCAAATTAATTAAAAAAAATAATAACATTTTTAAGCACTATTAAGTCCTTAAACATAATATTTACTGCAATATAAATTCAGAAGCCAGATTTTACATATAATAATACAAACCGAGTTTTAAGGGACAGATAATTTAAACTGCATTCTAGTTTTCCAATCAAATGTTAGTAAAAACCAGATGTGTTGACCTGGGTAACATGACTCAAATTCGAGTCAACTAAATTGATGACTCGACCACATCATTATAGACTTGTGACTTAACTGTACTTTTACTTACATGGACTTGGAATAGAACTCAAGTTTTTAGACTAGAAAAGACTTGATAACCCTGTTTTAACATAATAAGTAAAACTTATTCAGTCAGTATTAAATGATACTGTGATACCACCAGGTTGATTGGGGGAATCTTGAAGAAGAAATGTGCTGATGTTTAGCCACTACACTGTGATTTTGGTACCAAGACTGGGAGGATTGTCTGAATGACCGTCAAATGACTTGACTAGGACTCAAGACTCACTTGTGTTGATTTGGGACTTGACTCGAAACTCACTTTTGTTGGAACTTGATGTCAAGACCTGTTCCCACATCTGGAGAAATCTGAAAGAGCTCTTTTTGTAGTGCAGGTGTTCACAAACTTTTTCAGCACACAAGCTACTTATCTAATGACTAAATGAAAATGATCCACCTACTACAAAAATGCATGACATTTAATTATATAAACATTGTGTACAATCTATGCTCGTGGTTAAGCTCCTCACTCATTTAAAAAACCTCTCTTAAGTTATTAAAAATTAATTGGATGCGAACTGCTGATTTCAAGTAGTACCAAGACAGACCTAAGGGGGGGCATGGTCGATGTCAAAACAGTGGAGTGCACAGAGTCAAAATCATGATTTGTTTATGATCCAACATTTTTTGCTGTTTAAAATTGTTCAATATCTACATCATCAACCTTGTTTGCTTATCACTAAAACAAAAGGGTAAACACAAAAGCAACCAAACCCTCATAATCGTGATTCCTCCCGAACACTGTGATGTACTTTAAGGTTCATATACAACATGACACAGAACTATAAATGAAGATTTACCTTATCACCTTAACAAAGGTGTTTTTTTGTTGACATGCGAAATAGCGCAATATCTGACTGATTGTCTTGTATGTCAATCAACTGACAATTTTTTTATCTAAGACAGATGGTACGGAAACAGGTGATACGATTGCCATGCAGTCTACTCTGTAGTTTGTAATCAATCAATCACACTCAACATATTGTGCACCCCTGTTGTAGTACACATGTGTAAAAACTAAAGAAAATTGGGGTCAAACAATCTTAGGGCTGGGCTAAATAAAAAACCTGTTAAAATTCAGTTGTTCATCAGGGTTGAAGCAGTATATAATGTCATGGACGATGATGATTGGTTGAATAGTTAAACTCCCATGCAAAAGAATCGTATTTCAGTGCTCTGTAATATGATGGTACAAGCAGGATGACATCACTTCCCATGTACATACTTATCTTTGTAGGAGTGTTAACATGTAAGGTCTGTCATGGGAAAGAATTGCATCATCCATACAATTACAGTTAGTAATCACCCACCAGGCTGAATAATGACAAACAAATGTCTCATGCTTACAATAAATGTTACAATAATTTAAACATTTTCAAGTGTGTAGCTCAATATTAATATTAGCTCGGATTTATGGTCTTGCAATAAAAATAAATGACTAGCATCTGATTTAATTTTGTTGTGGGAATATTTTATAAATGCAAAATACTCCACAAGGGACAATATTATCTATTATTCAGATCTGGGATTTGGGCCAGATGAGAAGGTTTTTAGAGGTTTGTACATGCTGTGCAGTTTTTGACATGCCCTGCTTTTGTTTTGCAAACAGCAACAGCTTTAAAAAGACTCTGCCACCACTACTGCTGGCCAAGATTGATGACAAACTGGAGCAATACACTAATGCTGTGGAGGTAAGTTCTGACTGACATGACTACACAGTTTAACTCACAGGCTTTAGTCATCAAGAAGTCTGATCTCAGTTAAGTAGTGCTTATGATAATATGGCTTGTATAAAATAGTGGATTCCTGTTTGACCGAAGTACATTAAAGACACTTTGCCATCACCAGTTTAGCAAAAAAATAAAAGCATGTAAAACAAATTATAAAAAAAATGGTTTGGTTGATGGTAATTTACAAAGATCCTTCAAACATAAATCCTTGAATGTTTTTCTTTACCATTCCATCACACTGCAAACACACAATAATTGAGAAAATAAATTATTATTGCTATTGAAATCAATTATTCAATAAGGACTTTTTGTTTTACCAGTGTTCCAGCAAGTTTCCACCAGGTGGGGAACAGGTAGCTAACCGTAGAGATTCTACATGTATTAATGTTAAAGCTATATGCTAACTATGTTCTACAGAGTTCTTCAAAAGAAACTAAGATAACCAAGCCAGCCGTGGTAGATATTCCAAGTGTTCCTGAACCTGTGGTTGCCAAAAAGAATCTATTTGAGGCAGGAGACGCGTGGAACCAAAGCACATCTAAAACCACTCCAACAAAGGTAACAACAAACAACCACACATCAACTTACACATGCTATTACTTTTTGGGTATGAGTCAATTCCCAGGTTCTTCTGTTTTGTTTATGTATTTTTGTATATTGCCCCCTTCAGTTTTTAAATAAGTGGTTATTTAAATCTTATTGTCAACTGGGTTAGTCACAGACAATATTACTGCCAGTGCTGTCAAAATCTAAACATCATAAGCAGAAACTGTAAGGGAACATGAAACAGACTAGAACGTCTCAAAAAGCTTAACATGCAAGCACATTCTACAAACATCTACTACAGATGTGAAACAGTCATAAATGTATCTAAAAAGGGCAATGCAATGCTACTTAAATCAAAGAGTGAGTCATAATCCATTTGGAACAGTGTTGTACCTTCACAGGGGTGACATACATTTCACAATAATACATTGACAACTCATCCAGGAAGAACCCAAATATTGAAACCTTATTACAAAGTGCTATATTATTTTTTTTAACATTAACCATAAGTAAGTTATGCTGTTTCTGGTTGTTTTTATTATGTAATAGAGGTATTAAATCTGAACGATTTAAATGTGCCAAATTAACAAAAAAAAGAAGACATTGGTTAAAGGGCAACTGTAGATTGTGTACTTTGCTCTTGTAAACCAATTCTTCCCGTAAACATTGGCACCCAACCTTACAAATGCTTTTTGGGTTAATGGGCAAACATTTACACACTGTACAATCCTCTGAAAAGAGGCTTTTCAGGAGAATGTGGGCTGTTTATTTGCAAAGGGCTAGGTAACCTCTTCTTTAAGCTTATGATTTTTGAAGGAAATGTCTAACAATACACAGGTGTCCTCATTTTTGTGGTATTCACTGCTCCATTTCACCAACCAGAGTTCTGGTTTCATTACACTTAACATCACAGTTTAATAACATTTTGCATCTATGCTCATAAACAGAAAGTTTCTTTCATCATTCTATCAAACTATGTTGCTGCAACTTAATTCCAACAAACAATGCATTACACAAAGAAGACTGGTTTAACCCTGCTGCGCTAATGTCAACAATTACTTAATCAAAACAGAATGTTTCTCATTATTGATGAAAAGATAAAATGAAATATTCACAAAACAATATGTATAGTCTGTTTTGTGTCACATCAGAAAGCTATACACAAATTTGACATATGGTTCAAACTTGACTTGCTAATAGCCAGCTGGATTGGCATCCTTTCCAAACTGTGTTACCGCATTGTGTTCAGTAAATCGGAGTTACAGTGGTTGAAAAAATTGGTGGTGAAAATGACCACTTTTTATGTTCAAGGTTTAGCATATTCTACAAATGGGTATTGCTCTTACTTAATAAAGTCCTGGATCTGATATCAATGTGGGGTGGGTCCTTTTAGTGTGGAGTCTGAATATTTTCACAGTGTCTGTGTGAATTTCTGGCTAGTATTAAAGCACTGGTGTTTTATTTTGCAAAGTTGTATATCTCAAGGAACTAACTCCAACATATCCACCATATTTGTTATTGTAACATTTTATATACTCTAGGACACTGACGGAATAAAAGTTGGTGTTGCTGATCTGATCACTCAGTGGGTGAAGGGAAGTTCAGATGGTAGCAGATATCCACCCCCTAAACCATCTGTAAGTGTCGCTCGAGAATAGCTAATTAGTGTTCTAATACGTGTTTAAAACAATGTTCATGATTATTTCCACACAGAAACTTTTATTTGAATGAATCAATTATTCATGAATTCTTTTCTTTTTTTCCTTTCTGCTTCCAGTTTCTGTTCTCTGCTTCTTACATCTGCCTTCTTATTTTTCCTTTTCAAGGTAAAATAGTTCAAAGTTTCTGCCTTTCTTTCCTTTCAACAGAAACAGTATGCACTCAAATAAAAAGCTAGCACCTGAAGTGATTCTATTAGAAAGTAAACCAACGGTAATTCCTATTTAGATCGCCCCCTGCTGGAATACTGGAACTTTGCTTGTGTCGTATACTATCACCAATTTTTTAAAGATTGCTGTATCTGCTTTTTCCTAGGATGTTAAGGCAGGAGATGTGCTCCAGAAAAAGAATATGTGGGAAATTATCGGAGAAGGGTCACCGACAGGACGTTCAGGGACAGGAGGAAAGGTAAATAATTTAATGAATCTCTCTCTATCTCTCTCTATTCGTTTATCGTTCATTTTCCCAGTTCCTGGGGTAGGACGTTAATGTTTGGAGCAGAGTTTTCTGTCCGGATGCCCTTCCTGACGACAATCACCAGTAAGTGGTGGGAACTTGTGAGACTACTGGACAGTTTCACATTTCCGATCAACCTAGTGCATGTTTTTGAACTGTGGGAGGAAACCAGAGTACCCAGAGAAAACCCACGCTAACACAGGGAGAACATGCAAACTCCACACAAAAAGTCCCCAGCCCGACCCGGGGATCGAACCCGGGACCTCTTGCTGTGAGGCGACAGTGCTAACCACTCAGCCACCGTGCCGCCAATTTAATGAATGCACCATGCCCAAAAATGTTTTTATCTGTTTTTACTATTTCATTTAATAACTGATGTACTTTGCTACGATTTACACCCTGATGTTTTTAGGGTACCTCTTCTGGAAAACGATACAAGTTTGTTGTGACTGGGCATGGTAAATATGAAAAGGTTTCCATCGATGATGACCATTATAGTGACTACCCAAATGGAAAATCAGGTGAGATTATCAGCGCTAAACATCTGCAGTGCACACACATATGAACGCACTAGTGTGAATGGGGATTTAAATGTGCCCCAAATCACATACAATGAGTTCTAACAGTAAACTGTTTCAGCTGTTGAGACTGCTGTTGAGACTTATATTTACAATATTTAATGATTTATATATTAATATTTATATATCAATATACGAATATTAGGGATTTTCAATTAGTGATCAATTATAATTACTATAACAGTAAACTATCTAATATTTATTCATATTAATATTAATTAATATCTAATATTTGATTCAAAAATTCACATAAAATATTATATAAATGGAGAAAGATTTTATGAGGAAGCATATGTGGTTGTAAAGTTAGTCACACAAATTCACCTTCTTATACCTTAAACTATTTGTCAACTATTCTGTGCCAAAAGCACAGTGTTTCAGCAATCTGACATGTTCAACAGGAAAGTACAAAGTCTCATATTTTAAATATATATATTTTTTAATCTCCAAGAGAACCTGGAAGAAAATGACTAAAATGTCATAATAAGAGCACCGTTAAATAATATTGTTTAATTATTTTCCCCTTCCCAAAATGACTTGTTTTATTACAAAAAATATAAAATATTTCATGCACCATAAAATCCAGGGTATTTCATTTCTTGCTACCTAAACAGGTAGACATGTAGCCAGACAGATTTTGGAAGACATGCACAAAAAACAACAAACATTAGAAAATGGACAATTAGTTAACATAACACAAAGCCATGCAAAGGGCTGTTAAGCACTATTTAACCATTTAAACTATTTTTTAAATTAAACACAACCCTTTAAAGTCATTGTAAGCTGCCTGTTATGCTTTCAGCATGCTCTAGTCACCAGAATACATTACGGACATCATTGTATGAAACTTGGGGTAGACTCAGAGACTTACACATCTTACTCCATCTTTTAAACACATTTTTACTCTTTCCAAGATTCTCTGTCACCAGACTTTATCCAGCTAGCTTCAACTTTCATTGACCTTGTTGACTTTGTTCCTTTATTAAGCACAGAATGTAACATCTGTCCCTCAATTCCTCTGACTACTTATAGTAAAAATTATTTATTAAAATAATAATAATAGAATTTTAATAAAAAACTGGAAAGATTGCATGTTTGAAGGTGCTATTTAGTTAAAACTTTAAGATTACTCAGTGGTGGTAAACAGATCTATACATCATTTCTGAAAAACATGACCCATTATCATGTTTAGTTTCACTTCTGATTATAAAAAGCTAAACCCTTTTGCTGTCCTGTTAAAGTCTTTTGGTTCTTCATCTTTATTTTTTCGCCCAATGAGACCCATCTCAAAAACTGTTGCAATCTTTGTTACTGGCCGAGAGGCTGCCTCTCTCAATTTCCGGGCATCAAACCGAGGACTGTAAAGGAGGATTGGAAGGCGATGAGCAAATGTTGGAATATCTTTTGGTTCAATCTTGTTAGCATCCTCTGTCTTTTGCTCTTCAGTTTTGTTAGCTTCAATCTGTTGCATAATACTCTCTTTGGTTGAAAACATTTGAAATAATATAGCGTCCCACATTTTTGCAGCCCTAGGAGCATCACCACCCTCTTTTTCGCCAGTTTTGTCTTTGTCTTGGTCTTTGTCTTTCTGCTTATCTGGTTTTTGGGCAGTGTCGTCAGCTGAATCCCTTTTTAGAAATGCTTCAGTCTCTGGATATTTGGGCTCCTCAACCTCTACCACTAAGTGTTTTTTAAGACGAGACCACCCACTAAGCTTGGACTTTAACCCTTTTGCTTTCTGAATCCCCTTCGATGGAGTCTCTGTAGTTGGGGGTGAACTATCGTTCTTCTTTTCTTCTGCAGGTTTAGGGTCCTGTGAAATAAGCTTGGATCCATCTTCTGAATTATTTTTTACCTTTTCAACCTCTGTTTTGACCATCACATCTCCTGTCACTTCAGCTGTAGTGATTTCAGCTGCCTTTCTTGGTGTGATAGAAGCTGTTAGTGATCCTAACATTTTGCTTATTTTGGTGGTACGTGCCGTTTCTGTTGGAATATTGTTAGCATTTTGGTCAGGAGTGATAGCTTTTACAGAGCTTGGTTTTGTTGTAACTTCATCTTTAAAAGTTTCCTTTGGAGAGTCAGGGGGTGGTGTCTTTGGTTTTGGAACGTCATTTACTGGAGCACTAATTTTATGTGTCAAAGAATTTGTGGTTACTGCCTTTGGTGTTTCTGATGGTGGTGTGTCAACTTGAGATACCACAATAGTTGGAACTTTAACTTTAGGGACACCAGTATCTTTTTCTTTTAATAGAGATACATTTTCTACAGATGTTAGCATTGCCTCAACTACTGGCACTGCTGGTTTTGAAACTTCAGCAAATGGCAAAGTTACAGAGGCTTCATTTCTATTATCAATAATGTCATGTTGTGGCACTTCACCCAAAAGTGTTTTGGACCATTCTTTCAGCTCTTTAAAAGTAGTCCTTTCATCTTTTTCATTAACATCTTGAGTGGGTCCTTTTGACACCTCTTCTTGTTGTTCCACAGTAACTGGTGATATAGCTCTAGAAATGCCAAAAGCAGGCGTGTAACTCTGTATACCTCCATACGCTACATATTCAGCCGGTGTTAATCCATAATATTTTAATTTGGTCTTTTTTGTTGGTGTTCTAGGCCTTTGGCCTGCAAATGCAGGCACACTTTGTTTCTGATACCCTAATATAGGATTTATAGGTTCATAAAACTCAGAACTTTGTGTTATAGGTTCTAGATGTTCAGTTCTGTGAGTTTCAGCTACATGAGTCTTTGGACTTTGGATTTCAATAGTTTCTATATTTCTTGAAGCATCTTTCTCAGTGCTCTTTGTTTCTGACAACTCATATTGTCTAATGTTTTCAGTTGGCAATGTAGATTTTATTGATTCTACATGAACTTTAGTATTTTGTGTAGTTTCAGGAATAGATATATTTGTATCTTCTTTGGATGTTTCATCGCTAGGCCCTACTAAGCTTGAGGTGGGTGTTTTGGATCTTCTGCCCTCTATATAAACTGGACAGACAGCAAACAAAAGTGGATTAGCTTTTGAAATTTCTATGACAGGTGTTCTAGCTGGTGAAACATGATGTGACGGAGTTTTTGGTCTTCCTGTAAGAGTTTTTGAAGTTAAAACCTCAAGTGTTCTAGTTAGAGTTCTTCCTCTCTTTGACTCAGTTTCAACTGTTGAATGACCTTTCGTTTCTAATGTCGTAGTAGTACCTCTAATTTCAAATACTGGACTGGTCCCAGTCTTTATTTCTATGGTTGGAATTGTTTTTATTTTGATTTCAGAGGTAGATGTTAGACCCCTTTCTGATGTTGGTGTAATGGCTCTTTTGATTTCCCTTGTGGGTGTTTTATCTCTTGATATTTCAGAGGTCAAGATTGGTTCACATGCAATTTCTGATAAAAGTGGCACAGTTCTTTTCACTTCAAGTGTTGGTGTTGCGGCCCTTTTGGTTTCTCTGGTTGGTGTTTTATCCCTCTTATTTTCTGAGGTTGATGTCACGATCTTTCGTACTTCAAATGTTGGTGTTGGACCTCGCATAACCTCAGCAATAGGGGTTCTACTTCTTTGACTTGTGGTTGATGTATAAAAAGTAGGTCCCAATGGTGTTGTTTTAGAAGTATAGTTTTTAATTTGTGGCACATCAAACATCGATTTTGTTGGCTGAGGACTTGCAGCCTTAGATATGATAACAGTCGGCATAAGACTTGCCTCCATTTTTGCTTCCAGCACTTTACTTAAGTTCTGAATGGACAATGAGAGCTGCGCTGCATCAGGTTTTAAAGCGGTGGGTCTGATTATCTCAGCTGGTATAGAAATATCACTAGAAGAAGTAGCAGAAAAAGAGGGAACTGATGATACTCCAGTAGCAAAGGGCAGAGCTGTGTAGGAGAAATGTGGGGCTGCATGTTGTGGTATACTGTAGATCTGTACAGCTGCTGGATGGATTTGTGGGATGCCTCTGTGATGAGGGTAAGGTGATGATGCATGCTGATACAATGGTCTGACGTTGAAACGTGGGTGCAGTGCCCCGCCATAGATGGGTGTCTCTGGTGTTTTGGGTGGTGTTGAGTGGTCACTATGCTCCAGATCAGGACTGGCTTCAGTTACTGGAGAAAGACATGAGCGGAAGGGGACTTGTGTCTGGGAAGCTTGTGAGGCAGCTTTTTTCTTGGCGGCTTTCTTAAGTACCTTCTGGAGTCTAACATTTTCCTTTCCTGGTTTGGGAAGTAGAGGTGGTGGGTATGGCTGGGAAAGCAGGCCCACTTGGGCTACATTGCGAATATTTACAGCCATGAAATGTCAGCCCCTTGAAAAAAATATTAAAATATGTTTAACTCAATTGACATTTTTAATTGTTTACAATTATAATGCGTTGTTACAATCACTGCAAACTATGAAACTAAAGGAAACTAATGATAATGTTTCTCTTTTTTCTAGGAGACCTGTACAATGACCTCTAAAGATTGGATTTTGTATTTAATACATTTATTACAAATCTGCCATGGATGCCATTAATCAAATGGTAACTAACACGTGTTCTGACAATAAACTTTAGTTTAGATGAAAAATGTTTGTCTTATCATTTGTACCACGTATGAAAATGAATTTATTTACTGCACCAGAAAGCCAATATTCTTGCTTTTTTAAACTTAAAATTACACACACATTTCTGAATATTATACAACAATTTTTCAAACAGCTTTAACAAAGTGCAAATTTGTGTTTATTTTGTTGATGTGGTTATGTTTATGTAAATACTAAGCTATAATAACTCAAAACTTTTATTTTGTTGTTTTACTTTGTTTTAATCTGTCAGGATATTACAGTCTCATTTTAATCCAAAACTGAATTACTTGCCTGTCCTCATTATGTACAATGATTTGAAATACAGTGTCGTAACAGCTAAGAGTCCCATTTTGAAGTCTGTGGGTTTTGAATATTAGTTATAAAGGATAATTTTACAATTATAATAAAATGAATGGTATTTGACAAATTATCAGCTTTCACAGTATAAATTCATGATCATTCATGACCTTAAACCTTAACTAATGGTTGTGCTACCTTTAGCAGCACCAACTGCAACCACACATTTTAAACTGGAGATGATTAATTTAGACGATTGTAGTGTAATTTTGTGTAGTGTCCCTTTTTTTTTAAATGAAATGAAATATGAGGCATTCATGGGTTGATATAAATCACACAATGTTTTTATTTGGGAGCATCCCAGTTGTGTCGAACTCTAGAAGAAATGCAGCTGTAACAACAAGAAGTAGGCAAATACATTTGTAGCGCAGTATATTTTTCTGTATACTAACTTCTACTGAACACTGGACTTGGTCCACCATTGTATATTTATAACAAAATATTTGTTGCTGTTGTTTTACTGATTAACATTTAAGTCAATATTTTACGTGGGCTCTATGTGTAAGTGCAACTGTGTGAGGTTTTCTATTGTACTGAATAAATTTGACTTTTTTATGAACACTTTTACAGCTGTTTGGTAGAATTATTTCATTGACTTTACAGAGCTACCCTGCGCGTAATGCTAACAGCTCCATAGTCTAATTTTAGGACGAATGAAAAGACTAGGCTGATCTTGATGCCCCAGTGATACTTTAGTAGCACTCTGCTTATAAATCAAGAAACAGATTAAACACAATCTGAGTGTAATAACCTATTTTAATATTAATACATGATCACCTACTCTATTAGTAGTAGTACTATATAAGGAGCTTACAGTAAGTTTACTATTTATAATATTAAAAAGACTCAATTGATGTTCACTACTGCCCAAATTAATATTTAACTCAGCTAGGTAATATGATGTTCGGAAGCAAATGCAACACAATTAAAGCATTATCAGTAAAAGGAATATAAGCCAAGTTGACTGCTTAAAAAATTATAGTTTAAAAGCATGGTGGTCAAATCCCCCAATACTAAGCTGGTTGCTTGACATATGAGAAGGGGTGATCCTTTTATGGTTCTGAAAGGTTAGCCATTTTGAAATAACACCAACACATGTTCAAAAGTGGAAAGTGTAAGAATAGACAGGCTGTATATTCAGGTCCGGCACAGTGACACATTTGTAGCACCAACCTTTAAACAACAACTTTTCAGTCAAAATGCACCAAAACAAGACGGTAGATTATAAACTTACCAACAGATGGCTCTAAGAGAATGGTAACTTCAGACACAGTCCCCTTTAATTCATACAAAGAAATAATTAATTCACATAAACACAAATAAATTTATTTATTTACACAAACACAAAATGCCACATATAAACAGCCACATCCTAACATAAAAATTTTGCTTTTAAAATGATTTGTCACAACTGGCATCATGTATGACTTATATTGGTTCAAATATAACGGTTAATCAGCCTCTAGCATGTATTACAAGAAAGCTGTTGACACAAAATGTACTTTTGTAAAACAACGGGTTAAAGCAACCTGCTGTAATACAATGCATGTGCTTGAGGGACTAATCACATTACCCATAATTCCGGTTTCAAAATCATAACACGTCTGTGTCAATGAGGCTGGCACACTAGCATGCACAATTTCAAAGAGCAAAAGCTGAATTTGGTTTGCATATATTTTACCTGTATTTCTGCAAGTTAAGGGTGACTGGTTGCTGCCTGCTTCTCCCAGCCTGAAGTATCAGACCTGGAGGCTCATGTTAAGCTCAACTATCACCCCTTTCTTCAAATGGAAGATTCAGACTCCATAGCAGTCCAAAAATAAAACCTGAGCCCTTAACTTAGAATATGCCTGGAGTGGTAATGGTGCTGAGGCCCCGTCAGCGTGGCTGCAGGAGGCCAGACCACCTTAAATGCATCCCCCACTACCCCCTACACTTAAATCACTGAACTTTAAGCAAGCTACAGCAGCGAGTAAATGAACAAAGCACGCCCTCTGGCGGTCAGATATGCAAGTTGCCCCCTGAACTAGCAAACGGCGATAGTGTGATAAAGCTTATCATTTAAAAGGCCTAGTTAATAAAAGTCGATAACGAGACACTAATTATTCTAAATAATATATTACATCACAATCATGAAAATATGATAGAATCAGACGAAAAACAATAACATTTACAAAAATAAAACTATTTGATTATAATTAGCTGTTAGCATGAAACATAGATGACATGACTGAAACAGAAGCTTGATGTGTTAAAAAAATACAAAAGTAGATGTAGGACAGAAACAACATAAGTAGTGACTTTATCCACCCTACAATCGTATCATTTTTATTTAGTTCCTCGGGATTACAGTAGTGCAATTATATAAGCAAAACAAAAGTTTGTAGATTTTAGGGTGACAGCATTAGGGCGGCAGGCCTTGGATGATTGAAGAAAAAGGCTTACAAAAAAGTTGCTTATTTTTTAGATGATGGAAATGACACAAAAGAAAATCTTGTAGACTTTAAAATGATAATAATAATAGCGGCAGCAAAGGTGTGTGAGTCCAAAATAAAAAAAAGATTGACCGGACCCAAGTTTGTACACCAATAAGAACAGACATTATTAGAAAGGCAATCAAAATGACAGAAATAAAATCTTCAACAGGTTGTGGTCTTCATTATGGATTTAGCATAGAATACAAACCCCCAGCCTATATTGCACCCAGAACACATAATTCAAGAAATAAGTCATTTCCGAAAGGTCACAAAAATAACATAAAAATGTCTTTATCTGTTTAATTGCACATGTGCAAAAAGCACTGCTCTTTAAAAGAACACAGTTGTTGTATGTTGGATATTCAACTATCTAAATTAAAATTACAAATGGTTGGAAGAATGTTCTAAAAACGTTTGGAACCATTGGTCTAAAATGGCTTAAGTTTGTGTGCATATAGTCCTAGACAGCTACATTTGGCTTATAGTAGTCAAACTATTAGTTTTTTTTATAGTAATCCTAACTTTTCTTATCTGTGTTGTGCAAAAAAAAGTGATAAGTTTAGTTGTTTTCTTTCATAAACACGTGGTGGTTAATGGTTATATAGGGCTTCTGTTTAAGATCATATAGTGAGAATCACACATGTGAGCATTATTCATACGAAAGAAACCTTGTGTTGTTATCCCACACTGTATGTAGGTCAATAAGTTACAGAATACTTATTTAAATGATCCCTTGCATGATTCCTGTTTCAATATGTAAACTCTTTTCTAAAAAAACAACAACAGGTGCATAGTCCTATAATTTTCTTGCTCTTCCATATAGTTTGTTTAAAATGCATCTTTCAGTTTCAGACATAGAACTGCATTTTGCTTGCCTAATGCAACAGCAAATATAGCGATGAGCACCCCATTCCAAACTTGTGCCTACTTCACATTCCCCTATTCTTTCATCTCCTTATTCAGTACCCAGGCCAAGTCCTGAACTGGACCTCCTTAGCCATGCCCACTAAGTGCTCTCCACCAATGAGTGACCAACATAGATCAAATATCACTATAACAGAAGGACTTAATCAGCCCTAGATGTTTGCAGAGCTTTACAGCAGTCTCCGCAACCGGGGAGCTCACTTCATTTCAGCTTTTCTGAGGTAAGACATAGAACAGACACATATCATGATAAAGAGACGGGGTGCATGACTGTTAATGAGAGAAAGCATGTGGACAACAGGGCACCCCACTCCACCTGTATGACAGTGGAAAATACATGTGCAAAAAGCATTGCCACTGTGCAGGGACACTTTTATTTTGAGACAGAGTTGAGGGTACTATTGAAATTAGTCCAAATGGATCTACAGCAGATTATCATTAATAGAACATAATGTTGCAGTGTTTTAGGTGGATTGTACACTCATTGTGCACCCAAATAAAAAAATAGCTGTTATATATTTTATATTCTACATGTTATTGTATAATTTAATAAGAAACAATGTTTGTGGTTTCTAATACTCAGGAAGTTTATCAATGCAATGCAGCATTTGATTTGTATAACTGATTGTTCTCTCGTTGATGCCTTAATGTATGAGCACATGGTTTTCTGTTATTTTGCTTTTGGATTATGCAGGTTGTATTTGTATTTACAATTCATTCAAATTGATAACAGTAATATAAAAGAGTTAATACTATTTCTGTTCAGTAATTGGCCTCAGACTTTATGAACAGTGTACCTTAAAATATTCAAATTTGCACTATACAAACTACAAAAATAATGGCATAGACATCAACATATTGATCATTTATACACACAAGTCTCCTAAATTAATTTTAATAAAAATTAATTCATTTAAATTAATAATAATTATATTAAACATTAATGGGCTTGATACATTCTGGTCCAATTTATATACCAGGCCGAGTATAGCTCTTGAAATTATAATAAGGTAATAATAGCTTTAAAACTTCCCAACCCAATTATGTATGTCATAACCACAAAAGGAATTGAAGTGTGTCTTATGGATACTATTCCAAGCAGAAGAATTTGATCTTCAAGAAAGAAACTGGATCCTGAAAGATGTCCTGAGGGCACTAGCAGCTGTTAAGAAAGAAATGCTGATACACAAGATGCCCCATCGTTAAATTACTGCCTACTCAAGACCTAAAAAGAATTGTCATTATTATGTTTTTATTTAAATCCATTATATAGTTCAATTTTGGAATTTTGTTGCTGTAAAAGTACAACCATAACAACAACAACAACAACAACAACATAATAATAATAATAATAATAATAATAATAATAATAATAATAATAATAATAATAATAATAATAATTATTATAATTATAATAATAATAATAATAATAATAATAATAATAATAATAATAATAATAATAATATAATCACAACAATAATAAAATCAATCTGAAGAAAGATCTGGCATGTAAGACATTACAGAGCATGATTTGCCATCAAAATATTATCTAGTTTTAGTTGATAAAAGAAAATTTGTTTTGATTTATCTGATTGTTTCCTGCTTTTAGTCACAAAGTCCACTGTCATCATGTCTGACACAGAGGAAGTGTAAGTTTTAACACCAGCCACTCAGACATTAATACCATAAATTGTTGTTGACACATTGGACTCAATATTGGGCCTGATCCTTTGTGTTTGTTTGTTTTTCAGTGAGCAGCAGGGTGAGTATATGACCAGTTTCAGTGTTTTTACTTCCTCTAAATAAAACAAAATCTTAGAGAAGCTGTTACATGTTCAGCTTGAGGTAATGTAATGTAGTTATACAAAATGCAGTTATCATGCATTGGAATGTCATTCAGATGTCTTGACTGTCTCATACATCACTTAAATTCTAAAACATTTCATTTCTCATCATTAGAGTTAAATATTAATGGATGTTTGCAAAAGGAAAAGAATGAAAGAATACACTTTGCAATTAAAGAATACACTTTGCATACTCTATAGCTGGATAAAGCAATGAATACAGACTGATTTGATTTCAGTTTCTTAAATTCATTAGGAAAGCTTGAACTATTCAGTTACAAAGTACTGGAAAGTGTATGCTTGGCATGACTCCAAGCTGTGCACATATCACTGATCTGGGTACAGTTTGGTGCTATTAATAACTTTGCTGATCTACTGCTTTCTTTTTCCAAATTAAAAATGAAGTCGGCGATGAAGGTAAAAAGCATATATTAAATGGACATTTTACTGTAATCAGTACTAATTCTTATATGTTGCTATTTTTCTAATATTGTATTTTACCAAAACCTGCCCCCATTTTTTTGCTACCAGTGATGCAGTGTAAATTTTCTTGCACGCACAAACATAACCAACAGACTAAATTTTGTTAATGACTCCATAAATCACCATAAATTTTTTATTTTTTTTACATATGAATGACCTCAAATTTTCTTGGACTTTTAAAAAGTCAAAAAACACACCACAAAGTGTGGCAAGCCAAATTACCTATTTAAAGTACATTTATTACAAGTTTCAACTATATTCGGCGTGTTCTCATGTTTTTGCAACCAGTTTGATCTGTTTTTACCTTTGCACCATGCTCTTGATTTCCAGTAAAAGCACCTCAGGGTGACCTTGTTCTCATCTACTCCATCTGCCAGCCAGCCGCCCATTAATGCCACTCTCTCTGTAATACCCAATAATCACATACCCGGTCCTGCTTTCACTAACCTCTCACCATAAACATCCTCTCCCCAACCCCAACCCCTTGCACATATATAGAGCTAACTGAGGAGGTAGAGGAGGTAGATGTAGAGGTGGCTCCTGAGGCAGCCCCAGAACCAGAACCAGAGGCTGAACCTGAGCCAGAGCCTGAGCCAGAACCTGAGCCAGTAGAACCAGAACCAGAACCAGAGATAGAAACTGAGGCTGTGGTAGAAGGTATGTGGCATGACATATTCTCTCATCCTGTACCATGAAGTGGCAGTGCGCTCCATTTCATCACATGCAGTCACAGTGCACTAATCAATCTCTTTCCTACTGCTTACACCTCTTGGTTTTATGATTTGAGTAATCGTGCATTACCTCCTCTTCCTACCTGGTCAGTTAGAGCTAAATTCATTTACAAGGACTATATCAAGTTTTGCTGCCCCATCTATGCTAATGCCATGCAACGTGTAAAGCCATTACCAGATAATGTCATAACTATGCTTATCTTTTATGGAGTATCATTACCCATCATAAACTCTGCACTTGCAGTGATACTTGCTTATAACAAACATTTGTTTAAACTTTACAATTACCATGTCTGTAGATTATTTCATATTAATCACTGAATTTGTTACTTCGTTATTAATGATAAAAAGTGTGCACATTTTTGCATACACTCTTTAAAGTCTATTGCAAAGCAGAAGCCAGTAGAAAAAGCTAGACAATAAAATGCCTTATTTGAATGACAAAAAGCTTCTATCATCTTCATGCCATGCAAAATAGAGATTTTATATGATTCTTTTAATGCTGTCTTTTGGATTTTCTGAAATTTTATTTAGTTTAGGTTTTATTGGATTAAAACATGTTTGGCTAATAATGTGCTTCTTAGTGTATGGCAATTTATGCTTTATTCAGGGCTATTCAATTAGCAACCAAATTGTTGAATAATATAGCAAATCTAAACTTTTACTATAAACTTTATAAAGATATAATTTCTAAAATATATTAAAGCAGAATGGTGTACCCTATGATTTAATAACCCCTCACTTTTAACTAATTGAATAGCCCTCTATTACTTTCAGCTTACAAATTAAATTTCACTTGTTGGCTATACAGCGGTATTTCCTTTGCTAATTTTGTCCATTTTGCTTTTGCTTTCATTGCTTGCTGCATGCAGAGGGCTATGAAGAGGAAGGTATGTTGATTACAGATGTATCCTATCTATAATTGTTGGAAGATCGTCTTTGTCTTTTGTTTCAACTGCCTGTACTCTCTCCTTTCTCCATTGGAGAATTTGTGCACTGAGGTTTTGTCCAGTCAAATATGAAGTTTTGGAGCAAGATGCACTGCAATAATTGGCCAACATTTTAAAGAAATTTGAAAACACGAGTAAAGTAAACTTGTGTGTCCATAAAAAAAATCTATATACTTCAAATTCTTGAAAAAGGGTGAAAGAATATTAAATGCTAACAACCATCGGCCACTGCACATAGATCTAACCCTGCTGTACCACTTATCTGCATGGCATGCAACTCAATTTAAAGAGGCATAACACAAACATAGCCTAGACATCATTTTAAACAGGTCCAAAATGGACACACATAGGCTGGTAAGGGTTCTAGCTTAAAGGTTCAAGATATTATTTGGCTTTTAGATGGCATTTGGTAATTACAATTAAAGCTTTTACAGCAACCACAACTTTGTAAAACATGACAGTGTAAAACATGATTTTTATAAGGTTTGCTTGATATAATAACACGAGATAACATGTTTTGGTCTAATTCTTAAATATTTTCACTGTCTTTAGTGTTGTTTATGTGTCTTTCAGTGTGCCTGTTTTTTTCTTATAATTTCAAGTGGGATTTTTGTCTATTAATCTTTTGAGATCAAGTACTTATCAATTACTCATTCTGTGAAAGGTTACTCATTCAATAAGTAGTTTACTACCAATGTTTGAGCTTTGTTTTCAAATACCCGTTTACTTCATATACTACCATACACACGTTCTAACTTACTAATGTGTACTTGTCCCCTCTTCATTTCTAATCTACAGAGGAGAAGCCCAAATTCAAGTAAGTGGCTAATTTTCCATTTAGTATTACTATTTATGTAAATATCATTAAAATAAATAAACAAACGAAACACACACAAAAAAACACAACAAAATAATTATTGAATTCATCCAGAGTATTATATAAATGGACTACATTTCAGTTTGGTTAATGTATTGTTTATCCTTGCATCAAAGGCCCTCTGCTCCCAAAATCCCTGAGGGTGACAAAGTGGACTTTGATGTAAGTATATTTAAAATTCAATGTCAGAACTAAGAAAATATAAAACTCTTTTACTGATTACATTTCTTCACAAATAATACAGCTTGTTCCATTTATTAAATAGGACATCCAGAAGAAGCGTCAGAACAAGGATCTTTTGGAGCTGCAGGGACTGATCGATGCCCACTTTGAGCATAGAAAGAAGGAGGAGGAGGAACTCATTGCTCTGAAGGATAGAATTGTGAGTAAATGCTACTGACGAAAGAAATAATCCAGATAATTTATGTGGAGATTAATAGTCAGCCTAAATGTGGATGTTTGTAATAACTTCAACAGGAAAAGCGTAGGTCTGAGAGGGCAGAGCAGCAGAGGGTCATGGCTGAAAGAGAAAAGGAGCGCCACGCCAGACGTGAGGTATGCACCCCCCCTCCCATTTTCTTACACGTTCACAATTACAAACTTAAATAATCCAACTTTGTTACCTATCATGTGCTTAGTAAGTTGATAACTAATACATCACATGCAACTTAAACAAAAAATACCCTACAGTAAAATTGTATACAACATATACTATCACTATTATAATGTTTTTTTCATTAAATTAAAGCAAATAATGTTGTTCACTATTGTAATATACATGAAAAAACAGCAGTGCTAGCCATAGCCTAGTGGTTAGGGTACAGGACTTTAATTCAAAGGACACTGGTTCAAATGTCAACAACAGCTTAATGGGCTCTTGCTCAAGACCCTTAACTCTCAGTTGATTAGACTGTATATTGCCATGTAATTGTCTGCTAAATGTAAACAAAGAATCACATGCTAATGCCAAACAGTTACAATATTTAGGACTTTGGGCCAAAATGGCTTATACACTACAATGAGTAGACACTTATAAATAGCCTTATAGAAATATAATTAACAATTTAAGTCCATTTAACCCATTATTGCATTGGTAATTCCATTGCTTAATTAACAGCTGGTATGCTTCTGCATAACCCAGGCACTTAACAGATAATCTCATAGATAGATCGATTGTGATTGTTTAATCCTAGCATACCACTTAAAATTATCCCAATGCAAATAGGAAGAGAGGCAGAGAAGGGAAGAGGCTGATGCTAAGAAGAGAGCTGATGAGGATGCCAAGAAAAAGTCTGCTCTGACCAGCATGGGTTCCCAGTTCAGCAGCTACCTGCAGAAGGTGATTTTGACTCTCTTGTTATTTAAAATAAAAGTCATATATGGCGGAGGGAATGCTTTTAATGTGTGTGTGTGTGTGTGTGTGTGTGTGTGTGTGTGTGTGTGTGTGTGTGTGTGTGTGTGTGTGTGTGTGT
>JAOTRQ010000006.1:876630-886795 GCA_028565875.1 Hoplisoma paleatum | reverse complement strand
TAGCAGAGCCTGGATTTGAACCCCCAACCTTTGGGTTCCCAGCCCAATGCTCTACCCACTAGGCTACACTGTCCCTGGCTTGAAAGAACATTTTAATTTAAAATAACAGGTGTAACTACCTACATCCAGTTTTGCATGGCTTGTAAATACATATTATAATGTCAATATAGGGTTTGAATAATTTTGTAAAAGTTTAAGATGCATGTTCTGGGGTTTTAATCATTTAAATCTTCAGAATCCACTTTATATACACCACACTTCATCTAGGGATAAAGATCACTATTTGTCTAGTATTAAAAGCATTTGTTGGATTACTAGGTAGATGTATTGTTTTAAAAGATAACAACACTGTAATAGAATGGAAGTGGGAGTATACCCCCTTATTGGATGTATTTTATAAATAAATCAAAACTTTTTTTGTCTAGTGTAATCTGCCAGACTCTATAAATACTGTAGTCACAGCCTAATTCGGGTCATAGACTTTGCTGTTTGTTGCAATTTTATTTCAATAAAAAAACAACTATTGATTAGCCACAATAGGTGCTCACA
Source organism: Hoplisoma paleatum (assembly GCA_028565875.1). Classification (NCBI taxonomy): domain Eukaryota; kingdom Metazoa; phylum Chordata; class Actinopteri; order Siluriformes; family Callichthyidae; genus Hoplisoma; species Hoplisoma paleatum. The sequence goes on along the minus strand of JAOTRQ010000006.1, from coordinate 886,246 downwards.
TATCTATTATAAAAATGTGAATGTATTTATTTATAAAACAAGTATGATAAAATAATATTGTTGGTACATTCAACAATCAGTTCGGATTCTTGACACTATTGAGCTATGTGTATACATTCAGTAATATATCAGTATTTATTTATTAAACCACACAGTTGATTATTGCAATAGAAATACGTAATAACCAGACTCTGAAACGTCACAGGTCATACTGTCACATCACTAAGACTCAATTATGGACAGAACATTTAAAAGAGAACACCCTCATCTCTCAAACACCAAACTGGAAATAGATTTTTTTATTTAGCAACCTTTCCATGGTCACTGCTCAGGTATTTGTGCTCCTCTGACTATGTGGCACTGCGCCACTGTGGCTGTTCGTCTCACACACACTGACAGACTGCAAGCACACATTGCCAAGAGCCAACTGGGAATGGGAATATCAGTACAAACCCACCTAGTATGTGTTAGAAGCTCATAAACTTTAAATCCCAATTCATAACAAATCTTACAAAACATAGAGCCTATTATAAAGCTAATCCAATCAGTTCATGTTCAACTTCAACCCAAACATATTACACACTTAAAAATCACAATTAAAAAAATACTATTATTTCTTATTTTTCTTATTACACTTGGGACATGGCCCACTAGTTCTGGGTTCTATCTGGACGTCTGTAATTTTGAGTGTTAGGATGGAGTAGTTACAAAGCATTTCACTGTCGGTTGTACTGTGTATAACTATGTATGTGACAAATAAACTTTGATTTGATTATTCTTCCTGTGGCAGATAGGATCCTTCAGAAAGAATTCACTATATTCTATATACATTCACTATATACATATCTGTGATAACTACCTGGATCTTACCGAGTCACTTCCAGTCCTGCTGTCTGTGTTGTACACAGCGGTTACTTTGGGTATTACCTAGCAGTCGTAATAAAGTGACTCGATAGTGTGTGTATATCGTATGTTTTGGAATGCTTTACCATAGCGATATATTACTAAACCCTGGTGATTCAAGTGTAAGATAAACATTTTTGTGATTGTCCCATCTGAGTGACTTTTTTCAGCCTCCATGTGTCTCAATATGTGTGGTTTTATGTTTCATGGCCATTTTCGGCATGTAGAGCAACAGTACTATCTGTTTATACATTAAATTCAGACAAAGCTGTGTCAGTCTGACTGAGCTTAGTAATCTCAAAAATGTTTAGCTTACATGACTCATCTACAAGCAGCTGCACCCATAAGTCTGCTTGTTTATTCACTATCAGGGAAAAGCATCACAGTTTTAATCCAAACATGCACATTTGTCCATTTTTAATCCCAGAGGAATTGTTTTGTTAACTCGACATTTAGAGTGGCAATAAACCATTTTATTTATTGATATTTAAGCTCTGACATTTGGCCAGTAATAATCATAATTTTGTCAAATACTATAACTATCCCAACATGTGACTAGATAACATTTGGGGTCTGTTCAAATAAAATAGGTGTTTTTTTTCATATAAAATGTAAATCTCTGTGAAGTCATGGTTCAGAGTTTGCAAATTTTTCAAAATAAAATAATAATAATACAGTGAAACCTTGACTTACGAGTGTAATTGTGATCCAGCTCGTGTTTCAATTTGCTCATATATCAAATCAAATTTCCCAATAATATGAATCCATTCCAACACCGCAAACACACACTTTTTGCTAATATACTGTACAAGTATATTAATTTTTTTTTACTTTAACTTTATTGTTTCAGTTCATGTAATTCTATACAAACTGCTGATTTCACTACACAGCCAGATAAACATCTTGATCTTAATGTTCACTGTAATTTTGTGGTAAGCGTCGTAAGTTTGCTGTAGTATATCTGCAGCTTGAAGGATAGCTGCTCACTCGTTCACATTACATAGCAAATTATCAACTAAGGACCCCTCGGATTACGGATAACTTCAACGTCAAGGTTTCTCCTTACATTTTAAAAACAGGTATTATATTAAGCTGTTTCATAATTTGCTGCAAATTATGAAACAGCTTAATTTTATGCTTTTGTGGACCTTAAAAATGTTAAATGTTAGTTGCTCTCTGCATATGACTTTCAGAATTTAAAAGCATTAATTGTTCACTTTCAATCTGCCAAAATCTACAATAATGACTTTTTGTCACTTGTTGCTGAAACCAGGGAGTAAACACAAATGTGACAGAACCTTCAGAAATTTTACATGTCTTTTGTGTTCTAGTTGTGAATTACTTTGTGAGGCATTTGACGAACATTTGAGTATAAATTTGTCTTGAGAATGTTTCCCCACTAGTTTACTGGGGTTAAATAATGAAATATAATTGAAAAATGAATTATTTTATCAAGGTTAAGAAATATCATTCATCTCCGGCAGAATGTTTTGTTTTAGTTTACAACTGGTTTAAACTCCATTAAATATAAACCATTGATTTTAATCTCTACACCAACCACCTGCATGTTCTCCCTCACCACATCCATGAACCTGCTCTTGGACTTGCTTTATTCTTTCATACCTTTTTTCTCTGCAATTTTCATTTTAATTGACTATTTGTCACCTTCTTTCTAAATCCTGCACATCCTTTCCAACCAGTGATAACCACTTAAACAATCTGGGCTAAGTATCTCTGTTAGTGTGTTTGCTTTGAACACCATGCAGTGTGGATTCATTTTTCTTCTGTTGTCTAACTTTATTTCCCCATATGTTATACATTTGTTTCCTTTTTCATTTTAGAATGACCAAGTTTGATGTAAGGAACTATATGGAAAAGATTTACAATGTTCCTGTTACTGCGGTGCGCACAAGGATTCAGTATTGTAAGTTATTCGTTATGTTTTTTTCACCTACCTAAAATAGGAATGTTATGATTTGTGTTGAACTGCCTTACCTTGACTTGTGACTTCAATTGCTTCCTTAGGCTTGTTCTTAAGTCATAATGTTTGTGAATGTAAGAAATAATATAAACAAAATTTCAAAAAGTCCAACCATGTCTTAAATGCTCTCTTTTCTTGTAATGTATGCTTTTCATTAAATCTTAGATTAGAACAGATATTACTGTAAAAATACTATCTATTGTTGTTTATTATTGTTTATCTGACTGTACAGTGGATCCTTGACTATTTGTGGTACGTCATTCAAGGATTCATCTATTTGTTGATTTTCTCAAGAACATATTTCTTTTTATGAGGAAATGTGATGCGATTTCACATATTCAGAAACGTCATTCAGTACAAACACTCCTGAGCGTGCACAAAGGGCAGTTTCATTATCTACAATATACCTGGCTGCACGTCTTTGGACTGTGGTAGGAAACCGCAGTACCTAACTCTACTCATGGAAAAGCATTAGATTGCCCCTCCTGGGAATTGAACTCAGGAATTCTTGCTAAGAGGTATTAACCACTAAACATTTGCTCTGCCGCAAGTATTTTGGTAATTGTCGAAAATGTTGAATGTGTGCATTAGCCAACCAGCCTGCCCACCATCAGACATACGCAGTCAAGTTTGTTTGTTAATAATTTGTTCACATTATGTTTTACACTTCTAGGTCACACCCATGCCAGGAAATTTATTACACAAGTCACATCAAACACCGTTATGGACAATTTCATATTTTCAGTTTGCATGACCTGCATGTTTTAGGACTGTGGGAGGAAACCAGAGCCCCTGCTGTAAACCTATGAAGTAAACATGCAAACACTACAAAGGAAGCCCTGGAAATCAAATCCGGGACGTCTTGCTGTGAAGCCACTGTGCCTCCCATACTCGATGCACCACACAAGTCCACAGCATAGTACTGAGCCACGAATGAAACTATAGAGCGTGAAACACTTTGTTGAAACCATACACATACGAAGAAACCTGAAATAAAGATTTTTCATGGTATTTTACTGATCCCTGTTCTGCCACACCATTTCAAAATATGCTTAAGAATTTGACTCAAATCGAGTTCTCATATTCCAGACAAACCATGTTCTCTGATAACAATCAGCAGGTGAAAGCAAAAGAACTTCAAGGAGTGGTTTGCTTGATCCGATCACCTCCCCCTTCCAAAAGCTACCATTCTCCGAATCTGCTGCTCGAGCATTGTAAGCATTGAGTGTCCTGGGATGCCCTGTTAATAACAGCAGTAGAGGCGTTTCACAGCTAGTTTTCTTTTATAGCAGTGTTTTGGTGGAGCACGTAAAAGCCTTTGTGTATCTAAAATGTTTTATGGACGAGCAAATGATCCTTATTACGAGCTTTATCATCCTAGAAAATTACACATAGATAGATTCACTGAATACAAGAGGGAATCACTTTTACAAGCACCCCATTGGGCTCTCGCCACCGGGAGTCCCATTTCCCTGGAGCAGCTCTTTGTGCTAATGTTGTGGAGAGCCGGGGAGCAGGCGTGCTGGCAGGCGGGTAGTATTTTTATGTGCCACATTTAAGTGAAAAAAAAAAGATTTGTGGAACACCCATGTAAAACACACACACGCCCTGACACACACATACAACAAAAGACTTCGCAGTATTTCTGTACGTCAGAGCAGGTATCCCTGTCTGCGTCATGGGTTCCACTCCATTGGCGGAGTAAAGGCTGGACGAGTGCGCCGAGACGTTCGCCTTGTGCCCCGGCACTCAAGGGTTCTATTCTTTTCTCCTCGAGTGTAATGGGGTATTTTGGAAGACGTTGCCATAGCTACCTTTCTGTCTTGGGATTTGGAGCACTGTAGTAGCCAAACCACAACTCCAATCAATCATAACATATACTTTCTTCAGCTATAGAGCATGGGCACCAAGAGGACAATCACACAGATTCAGTACGTATAAATAAAAGTTTTTAAAATAGGATATTGGTTGTTGAACCAAGGTTTGTAAAAAAAATTTTTATTCAGTTAGCGCTTTTAGACATGTAACCCTTCAGCAAGAATCAATACAAAACTATTTACTTGGGGAAATCAATTCACATCTGTGATTGTTTTAAGATATTACATTAAACAGCAGGGGGCAGCGTGGTTTAAGGCCACATAATATTTTTGCATCAAGTCAATTTAGTTTAGTTTTTCTAACAATTTCTAACATTGTGTCAATGATCCAGTCTGCAGAGAGTATCGATACAGATCATAAGGGAGAGCACAATAGCCATCAAAACAAAAGTGTGCATTCTTTCAGTTGAAGTGATCACTCTCTGCATATGGTGGTACCTTGATGTTTCCGATGTTTTGTTTATGATCCAACATTTAAAATTGTTTATTGTTCATTATTGATCAGCTAAAAGTATGTAAACTCAAACATGACAGAACCCTCAGAAACTTACCGCCCTTTTGTCTTGTGACTGTGAATTACTTTGCACTGCGAAGACAGCACTGTCTTGCATTGATTCACCACAGAAAGATAAATCAGCCTTTAGTGGTCAGCACTATCGCCTCAACCTGAAGTCTCTGGGATTCCCGGGTAGAGCTAGGTCTTTCTTTGTGTGTCCTCGACTTCTGGCTTTACTGTGTGTGCTCTGGTTTTCTTCCACACGTCGAAAATATGCAGGTAATTTTTCTACTGAAAGCTTAATATTACTATGACAAACATTCCAAATAATTTCCTGACAAATAACTTCAATCTTATGTGAAAATGAACTCAGTATTGTAAAAAGTGTTGCATCGTGGGTAGAGTGTACAATCGTTTCATCTCCAATCACTTATGAGGTTTAAATGAAGTTGATTTAATAAAATAAAGGATCCCTGCTGCTGTGATCACACATAATCCACACATTTATCGGGATGTTTTGTAACACAATTGGGACCTGGCGCTTCATTTTGTTTTCTTGGCTTTGGCGAGGGAGCTTTTACTGTTTGCCTATTTCTAGTTTTTTTTATCTGGCAACAGTTAAAGAAGTCAGAAAGATGTTTTTCCTCCACTTTTCCCCCTTCTCTAAATTGTCCAGGCCTTTTAACATGACATCATGCCCATCTGGGATAAGGTTAACATGCTTTTCACAGTCAACAGGACAGAAGCCCCGGGCCTTTTTTTACAGGCAGAGTCCACCCCTTTTTCTTTTCTCAAGGACCTTATTGTGTAGCTACCTGAACTGTTTTAAAGAATTCACAATAATTGCTTTTAAGCGTGCACTCATTCAAATGACCCCAAAATCAGATGGCTTAGATTATACTCCTAGGTAAAGGTAAATACACTCTATTAGATTTGTTAGATTTGTTTACGATATGTGTGAGGTCAGTTTTTTTAATAGTTGTAGGGATCAGCATGTGTGGGAAGCCGGACGTCAATCCATTAGAACTTTGTGATTTGTTGACGGTAATGAAAGTCATTCAGATGAGGCAAAATCACAATTGAGTCGTTCTTTCCATCGCAGGTACAAACAAGAAAAGGAATCACTTAAATCAACGCGTGAAGACACCGGATTACAAAGTGGCGTACGTTCAACTGGTTAGTATAATCTCATAAGTAGTAGCAGTTAGTTCTGTCCAAGCCTATTTTAACGCTTTATACTATTTATACATGCGCTTTCTAGATATAGTGTGTTTGTGTGTATGCTGATTGACCCATGTTCCACGAGTGAACATTTACATTTTCTGCATTCTGCTTAGCAGTTTATACCGTGTATGGGTTTCTAGGTTAAGGGCCTTGATCATAGCCATTCAGTAGCTAATCCTGCACTCTGACCTTAGCTTCAAACAAGAACGATTCATTTTGTCTTCATGGATGAGCAAATTACATGTTACAAACCAATGTAAACAAAACACGTGATGTCACAAAGTACATGAACCTATATTATTTTCAACACGGGCACCATTGCAGGGCACGAAATAAAAAAAAATTTCAAGCATAAATGAATCATTATCGTTTGTTTATATGAAGGTGTACTTTCTGTTTTGTGTCTGTTATACTACCAGACTTTAAGCCTGCTAAAACTGGCAAGATTATTGTTTGAACCGAAGAGGTGCGATCACCTGTTCAAAGCCCCTCAACGCCCGAGTAATGTAGTGTCTCATGGGGTAGTAGAAGCTTATGTTATAGCTGACTAATGCAGTATCTTCTCCATGACCATGTTAGATGTGAATACTCTGTCATGTAACCAAAGTGTAAAAAAAATGACGTTAAAGGAGACATAAACCTCTTTTTGGCACAATATTGCTCACAGTAAACCTCACCATTTACATTTTCAGCATTTAACAGATGTCTTTATTCAAAGCGACATAGTTATAATTTACAGGGACAGTGTAGCCTAGTGGGTGGAGTGTTGGGCTATGAACCCAAAGGTTGAGGGTTCAAATCCATGTTCACTACACAGCCACTGCTGGGTCCTACTACATCTAAACAAATTGGGATATGCGAAGAGAAACATTTCGAACAAATAACTAATATTTGAATTTGAATACATTCTGAGCAATGCGGGTAAAGGACCCAGCAGAGACAATCTAGCAGGGGTGACGTTTGAACCAGCATATTTCAAATTGCCAAATTCATCCTCATTTTAAGTCCACGCATCAGTTAGTTGTTTATAAAATACATTGATTTGCCAAGAAATGCGCCTAACAAAGGACACATTTGAAGGCCCAATTTGTGACCCAATTCAACAGTTTCTTCGTATACATCTTTCAAAAATGATTTCCTTTTTTGTGCCAGACTATTCCATTGGAGAACGTACCAGTTCATGTATAAATACAACTATTCTGTTGTAACCCTGTTGAAGAATGATTCAAATTTATAAGTCCATTTCTAAGTTCTACTTAGGAGATCAAGAGATTTCTTTATTTGTGAAACCTATCATATATACTCATACTCTAACTATAGTTAATTCACTGAATATTGGAGATCAGCCTTAAATACCAAATGACATACAGAAATTATCTGCACCACTCCACCTGGAAATTAAGTTCAGGACAGTATTGCTATAAGACATTATTACCCTATGTGGTCAAGTTTTGCCCTTTTGTATGAATCTGTTTTACATTTTGTTTTGTGTTGCATCATTATGACCATTTTTGTCAGAATAAAATGAACTTACATGAGATGATTAGTTTTCTTTGAAAGAAAATCAGTCGTATAAACTCGTGGAATAATCGAATAATAACATTAAATTTAAATAGATAAAATTAAATTTAAATCGATAAAATAGTTGATAGTTTAATGGATAGAAAAATAGTCATTAGAATAGTTGTTAGTTTAAGCTCTAGAGCAGTAGAGACATAGAAATACAAAAAACTTGTACAATATGTCCTTCTTAAAATCCCAATAAATAAATAGCAAAGCAGCTGTATAACTAACAAGATTTCACTGGATACAGTTCATTATTTTATGATTCAGTGGGAGTTGCAGTTTTGTAGGTCTGTTTAAAATATACAGCTGGATTTCTAAACAAATGTCTGAACAGCATCCTTGAATAAGTCATTTCTTAAAGTCATGACCCCGATCTCTCACCCCTGCAGTAATAACTTTTGTTTCTTTGGAGAACCTTGAGGTGCAGGTAGCATTTAATGCCAAAGCCTCACCTTAGTGTGGTCTCCTCCTAGCATCCTTCCTCTGTTTGTTTGCTTTTGTATTTTCAGTACACTTGGCTCTTCACTTCTAAGAAAGACGCCAATTTTTTTTCTGGGCCGAAGGGTACAAGAGGTCGTCTTTAGTTAAAAGCCAGACCATAGTCGAGGCAGCAGACAGTAAGGTTGGTCTTGTTCCAGTGACTGAACCAGCTGCTGAGTTTACACCTGTGCTCAGGGGGAATCCTGGGCCACGCTTGGGACCCGGTGTTATTGCTTTGTTCTGATCAGTGCCGTTTTATTGTTTTTGATCTTTCAAACTCGACCGAAGTGTTGGATGGTTTATATTTCCTTTCAAACCTGAATCTGAACATGGATAAATAATTAAAGTTGTTGAAACAGAGCCTTTTCTAATGGGTAAACACATGAATATTTTAGGAAGGGACTTCCTTTTTAAAAGCTAAGTCACTTCCCCTGTAACTTGTGTAGTCAATACATTTTATTTAATAAAAATAACTTTTTTACAACTAAATTCCCCCATGAACGATCAACAAACAAAATTGTAATGAAATAACCAAAATAATTTATTTATTTATTACTTTATAATAATAATTTATTACTTTTTTCCATCTCTGTGCTTTTTTACACACAACCCCCCATAGTTATCTCTCCACTTTCAACCCAATTCCTAGCGTGAAACACACATTTACGCACACTTGCGAAAACACACACACTGGGCAGAAGTGAGCACACGTGCCTGTGGCTATGTCCATATGCCTAGCCATGGTGCCCGGAGAGCAGTTAGGTTTTAGGTGCTCAAGGTCTCTTGCACATGTCATGACCTGTTGACTCTCACAATCGAACCAGCAACTTTCCAATCACAAATCCATGTCTCTATCCACCAGGACATGATGGCCCCTGAGGATCACAATGTGAAATGATTCTCGATACTGGCTTGATTATATGTGTTTCCCAGATTTTCCTGATTTAATTGAAGCCAGATAATGCCAGTTTATTTATTTTTTCTTTAAAAATTGTTTCTAAACAATTTCTAAATAGTAAAAAAAGAAATTCTGAGGTAGAATACAACTTTAACTGAAGTTTCATTAGAAAGTCTCACATACTGATAGTG
>JAOTRQ010000006.1:865223-876530 GCA_028565875.1 Hoplisoma paleatum | reverse complement strand
AGGACCCAACAGTGTAGCGGAGTGTAGCAGAGCCTGGATTTGAACCCCCAACCTTTGGGTTCCCAGCCCAACACTATCCACTAGGCTACACTGTCCCTGTAGTATCAGTTTCAATTTCAGTATCTATAATGAGCATAACATGGCTTTGAACTGTTGGATGACAGACAAAATTCACGAAAACATGCAGGAAAAATGCAAACCTTACACAAAAAGCTTTACCTGGGATTGGAACCAATGCCTTTTTTTGTGAGGTGACGGTGCTAACTACCAAGCCTTTATTATTAGTCTTTTGAAAATTATTTTTAGAAAGGATATTTTATTCAGTTAAATTATGAATGTCCTTTTATTTCTGATGCAGGTATAAACAATTTTGCCTCTAATAAACTTGTCTTGTGGGGCATTGTTACATCACCATAATGTATTTAATAAGCTCTAGCCTAGTGGTTGAGGTACTAAACTTAAGTAGTAAATGAAAGCTTGCTGGTTTAGACATCACCTCTTCTAGGTTTCTTACTGCTGGACCCGTGAGCAACACTTTTAACTCTCAATTGACAAAACTCTAAACTGTCACAGTACTCTAACTACATGTCAAAAAAGATTCTTTACTGTTTTCATGTTGTTCACTTCATACATAGTTGTAATTATTTCTACCCGTTGTACACTTTACTGCGTTGTCGGTTTCCCTGCCAATAAAGCATCCTACATTTTGAGGGGGTTATGAGAGACCCCCTTTCCTTTCAGCGGTGGGTAAAAAAACAAGATTGTTCCTAATTGACAACACATGTGGGGGAGTGTTCTGCGGTCTGATACCCACAGTGTTCCCCCATTCAGCCCTCCCTAGACACACTCCATAAGCTAATATCCCAGCTCAAGTATGAAGGGAAACTTCCCTTCCTTTTCCATTCACCCCTTTTACAAACCCTAGGATGAGAGACAGGCCTCTGCTAGCCGGATTTCTCAATGGCCGCTCTGACTCCCTGCATAGAGCCGTCTGAGGCACAGGGAAGGGGTTTCTTCTGAGTGAAATGGCAACGATGACTGAGGGCACAGTGCTATCGTTCAAGAACACACAGTTCCTAAGATGGGGCCGGGAGGTGTTTTGCAAAATAAAACCTTCAGAGAAAATCTCAACTCTAGAAATTGCAATAGAAGTGGTTTCAACAGACTCAGTGCCCTGCAAAAGGCAATAATCTGCTGCAAATTCAATTTCAAATGTTCGTCGAAATTTTGTAACAATGCATGCAATGATGCATGCTATTTTAAATATAATATACATATATCGTTTACTATTTAATAACTGTTCATACATAACTCACACTTATGTGCACACGTCTACCCAACACACCATGTTATAAAAACTCTCTGAATCTCAGAAATAATCCTGCATTGTTCAATATTGTAACTGTTTACATGACACATTTCAACTGTACATAAGTCTATGTAACATGTCAGTCAACCGAATGCCTGGAGGACGTTATTGTCTGTACCTGACTGAGGGTGGGCTGCTCCTGTGGCCTCTTATGTGCTGTCTGGTCGATGGCGCCTGCACAGAAATGGGAATAACGGAAAGGACTAATGGTGGGACTCTCTATAATTAATATTGATTTTTGTGCAGTTAAAAAAAGCTGTGAGCATATGTGCTAAGCTTTAAAGGCATGTGTTGGAGCTGGTTCTTCCTTGTCGGGGTTGAGACCTGTGCTAGTAGAGGATATGCATCTGGATATGGTTTTCTATCTAAACTGGTGGGATGCGCATGTATGAAATATCAGCTGAAATAAACACTGGCAGTTTCTACTTATGCGTAAAAATCTTTGTACAATGATTTTTCAGTAGCTAAGCGTGCAAGTGACTAATGAACCGACTAAGCTGGTGCATTTGACACATATTAACCTGGATCTGTAAAGTAAATCAGAATTACCACCACTAGCACAAACACGCATATGCAGGAAACCATGCTCAGCGAACCATGCATGAAGAGTTGTGTTCAGGTGGTCTCCCGTTCTCACACTCTACCCTGCTTTGGAATACTGACGAAATAATCAGACAGGACAGGTCACCCATCTTTTACATAGTTAAAATAAGTGTTTCTGTCATGTGATATTTTATATTTTACCACCAACATTTTTGTTTTTTCAAATTTTGAGACTGAAAATTTGGGAAAAATTGTTTTTCTATAGTGAATTCTTATTTTAAAAACCTGGTTGATGGGCAATCATTTCATGCCCTTTTACAACATACAGCTTTGGGCTCAGGTACTGCCCTGGGGCCAGATATGGCCCAGAAGAACTCTTGTTTGGCCCACTAAAGTGGAAAAGTGGAAGTGCTGATGCACTGCATCTGCTACAGGGCACGAAACATATTGATGTCTGCATTATTTATTTGAAATAAATCATGCTGCCACTGTATTTCCATGACACTGTGAATCCATGCGAATGTGACACTGAAGTGTTTCTAGTTATATGATCAATCGGAATCGTTTCCAAATATCTTTGCACAAAATGCATAGAAGTGGATCTCCATGCTTACATATGTTAACAGTTTTTTTTTTTTTTTTTATTGAAACGAAATAAAACTACTACATGAACACGGTTTAGTGATAAGAATCTGCAGAGAAATTTGATAATGGATGAAACCTTACCTTATTTATTGGTGTCAGGATGACACTGCAATATCTCGCATTGTTCTGATTGTATCGGATTTTCTGGAACTGTATCCGACAGACAAATGTGTGGCTCTATGAAGTAAGTCTTTATATGATGTCAGTTCTAGAAACGAAAAGAAGACAGGAAGACAGCAATGGGCAATTGAATGAATAAAAGAAGCTGGTTTTGAGCCAGTAAATTGGATGCGTTTCTATTTTGTGTTGTGTTTACCTCTTTTGTTGAAGTTTGAATAAACAGTTCATAATTTACTTTTGTTTTTAACGTTTCACATGCATCCATTTCTCAAAAAAGCAAAATAGCGCCTTCTCATCTTGTTAACATTAAAACTTATCAAACTCATCTAGGCTTCTGGCCTGCTGAGAAAAGCCTCCGTCAATATCCGTGCGGCCAGCAAACCTGTTTACATTTCTCCCTCAATTATTGTTGATCTGCCAGGGTGTTATTGTGTGGGCTAGTATTTTGGCATCACAGTTCAGCTGCTGCTAATTGCCGGTTGTTTGTTGAAGATCTTGTTGCCCAGTCTTCAGAACCGAGCGTCTTTATTGGGGGAGTGTTTCTGTCTGGCTCAGCTGGTAACCAGGCTACCTTTGGGATCAGATCACGATGTTCTACCTAGTTTTGGAGCATAGACAGCTCAATTATCAGGAAACAAACACTGTGAAACTCAATCTGAATCAGGCGCGCTGTTATTTTCCTTTTCAAATAGTTTCCTTCTCCTTATATTGTCTCGCTCGCCCAGAGCAAATTAACACTGCTTTGGCATTGACAAAAATCTTGAATTATGTAAAATCCTTGATCTTGTTCCGATGAACACTAGGTGGCAACATTTGGATTTTCTGATTTACGCAACACCGGACCTCTGGACCTCATGTGGATGTTTTTGTGGGGCCGAGGATACAGTAAACCTGGTCTTTTTTGCTGGAGAACAGACAAAATCGAAAAGCATTACTATATTCTTAGGCAGCTGTGGCCTGCTGGTTAGAGAACTAGGTTTGTGATTTGAAGGTTGCCGGTTTGATTCTGAGAGTCAACAGGTCACCAGGGCCCTTGAACACCTACTGCTCCACCCTCCATGCTGAGCCTGTATGCTCACTGCTGCTCTCGTGTGTGTTCACTAGTGTGTGCAACTGTGTGTTTCACAGCACAGATTGGGTTAAATGTGGAGGATTCATTCTTACTTGTGTAAGCACAGTGGTGATCAAACATTCGAAAAAAAATTTGTGCAGCAGAGCTTGCAGTCGTTTAATTTCACGCAAGCAGGTGTGTTGTAACGCATCCCTGAGATGCTTGATTAGGTTGATTTGGGAAATATTGCTGGGCAACTTGACCAGTAATGTTACCACAATGTCAATGTTAATTATCATTATTGATCAATTAAGTATCATGATAAAGATTCCTATTGACCTGTGATGCTCCACTTATTTTTCAATGTTTACTGTAACAGCATATTATAATCTAAACTATGAACCAAAAACAGCTTAACAGTTTTGTTATTTTTTGTAAAAAAAAAAACATTACTCCGACACATTACTGTGAAGCTGTACACATAAACACGCAAACCTAAATTTATAACCATTCAAATAAAAACAGTCGTTGTTTTGTACATATGATGAAGATTCAAAATGATCCATAACTGTGTTTGATGTGACCTGTGTGATGAATGGTTGTTTCCTGTCATGAATGCTACATAGAAAACATAAATGTCCTGTTGTTTTATCGAAATATTATCGCTTGGGAAAACAGGAGGAAAACTGACTACAATCTGTTACTCAAACAATTTTCTGTTAACATCGACAGGTTAATTCAAATGAACTTTTATTTTCTTTCTCTGTGATCAAATGGGGAGTTTTAGTACAGTATAAATAATAGAAGAAACAAAGCAGGGGACTTGCTTCACTTGTGTGAATTTGAAGTTTGAATTCACATTCAACTTTCCAACACTGAGCCACAGCAATGCAGCTTCTGTAAGTGCACAAGGAAGAACCAAATAAACCCCCCACCCAATCATTTAAATGTCCTGTGTTACCCAGTTATATCATTTCCTGCAGGTCACCCTCATTTAGATATCATTGTAATTGCTTTCAGTCATAAAGTCGTTGATTACGCTTGACCTCTTTGTGCTTCATTGCTACTTTGATCAGTCTCTCAACATGAAGCCACCACCCGGCTTTATTTTAGCTTCCTTTTCAAAATAAATTCCTGACATGCTGGCACTGCACTTCCTGTTATGGTGCCAAATGACCCCCACCCCCCAATCGCTTCTTTTTCTCCCCTGCATTTGTAGGTTGATATTTTTCACTCGTCTCGATTTTCATTTGAGCAACGCGAATGATGAAAATAGAGATTATGTCGCTTTGTGGAATTTCCACACCCTCCGATTTATCTTTGGAGGCTGTTGACAGGTTCAAATATCCTGGCGACTGAAAAATTAACCCAGGATTCTGTCGGACAAGTCACGACAAGTCGACAGGTCCCACTGTTGTCAGGCAGGACTTTGCTAGATGATTGACTCTTTGGCTATGGAGAGAAATTCACAAGTGATTTTTGATATAGCGTTCCAAGCGGTCGCGACCACCCTGCTCTCAGACTGACTCCTTAGCTAGGCTGTATTTATTTAAAAAGCAGTACGCACTGCCAAAATTTAGGACCACCAGATCAATTTATACTTTATACTAAAGGGCATATTTTTTTTAATAGGTCTTCATCGAGATGATATGCATTGTGAATTCTTCGCTACAATGCTAAAAGGCGGTGAGTTTCTGAGGGTTCTGTAATGCTTGTGTTTACATTACGGTTTCAGCGACACATTAGAAAGGTAGTAGGTATTAGCTGAATATTGAACAATGAATGCTTTTAAATGGTGGATCGTATAGTATGTGTGTATATACATAAACATACGTATCTATCTATGTTTGTGTGTATATATATATATATAATTTAAATTTAGATTTGCTTGATTGCCAGTAGCATTACTTTTTGGGACCAAAAAGTTGTCCCATTCCAAAAAGAAAATGTCTGTGAAATTACCCCAAAAACACCAGTCCTTGTGCAACGTCTTTGTTACAAACCGACACATGTCCAACATGTCCCGTAGTGGCCAGCACTGATGCTAAACCATGAAATGTAGTTAAAATATTCACAGGTGTCAGAAGATGGTCAACTCTATGAAACACTGTGCTTATACATGTATACAAGCAATACAAGTGTTAGTTTTGAGATTCACAGGAAAGCTAAAACGCCTAATATATTTTCAGTTAATATGTTCAATCAATAAAATATCTTTCACTGTTGTTTTACTGAATGACCCAAATTTTATTGTTCAACGCAAATTTGGATTTCATGAGTACAGTACAATAGTGGTTCTTGTTCTGGAAGGGAACACAAGCAGCTAACAGGATAACAACACACACACACAAAAAATCTAACTAGCACCAGAATCGTGCTCATGTTTTATAGTAAAGGTTAAAATGTTTGGCTAAGGCAAGTGGTTTCTTTTTTCCATCTATCTTCTCCCTTGGCATTGAGCTGTTCTAAGACTTTCGTGGGGAGGTTGTACCCTGGCATGGCGAATGTCACGCATGAATCATGTTCTCAACTGCTGTGGCCTGTTGGCTTTGACAGCTGGGTCACCCCACTCATGTTTAGGAAAAAGTTTCTTTTACACAAGCGGTCCATGGGCAGTCAGGCAGGTTGGCATGGACCCAGGTGAATCAAGCCAGATCGCCCTCGTCTTTCCAAAATTCTGTACAGTAGAACCATTACTTACATGTTGCTTTTCATTGAAAGAAAAGCAAGTTTGACACACACAGACAAACTCCTGGCCTGCGTGTTGGCCATTACTTGGAAATGTAAACTAATCATAATTCGAACCTACTACAACTCTTTTTTTTTCTTTTTTAGAACAAAAACAAAAATCTCTATCATACTGATTTAAATTTACGTTCAATGGAACTTTGACCTACTAATTGAATTGGTTCAGAAGAGTATATTAAATCGATTTCACACATTAGAAATAATGTGAATGAAATTAATCTGTGGCAGATCGCTCAATCACCCATCACTAAAACTTTCTAATGTTTTATATTGTATTTTTGTTGTTGTTATAAATTGTCTGGGTACTATCTGACATTTTTATTACGATGGAGTTATTCAAATCCACAGATCAGTTTTGCATCATAAAAAACAAAATCTTTAAAGCTCAATATTGCAAAACTACTCAGAATGTAGGGGTCTAAGGGGATGAAGTTTGTTCTCTTTTAGAACTGCACATTGCTGCTGTACATTTTCTGCATTTAGCAGACACCTTCATCCAAAGCGAATGTATGCTGTAACATTACAATTAACAGTCTGAGTAATAGAGGGTTAAGGGTCTTGCTTAAGAGTCCAACAGCAGCATTAGTGAATTTTAAACCGGCATTCTTTAAATTACTATTTCTGTATTTTGACCACTGGGCTACGGCTGGCTTAAGCTTCACTGTAATAAAAACATGCATTACATTTCAGTTTCTGGCATGGTGATTGCTTTTTGTGTGGTGTTTGCATGTTCACCCTGTGTCTGTTGATTCCTAAAATATTTTAGAATATGACCAGTGGTACTGTAAACGAGAACATAAATGTCATTTCAGTAAATGTTTCAGGCAGTGACTGAGTAGCCCTGTCACTTCACTGTGAGACGGTCTTAGATTTGTGCGGTCTGGGTCTTGTCAGTGTGGAGTTTGCATCTTCTCCCTGTGTTTGTGTGTTTTACTCTGGGTGCTTCGGTTTCTTCAGGTTCCCCACAGTCCAAAGATATGCAAGTGAGGTGAACTGCAGCACTCACTCGCAATGTACCCATTTTAGCTGTGCAACCTGCTGCCTGCTTTTACATTTTGAAGAAAAATGTGCCCTGGCCATTTAACATTATTTGTTTTATTTAACAACAAAAATGAGCATTAAATTAGTTTTTTGGCTGATTTGGCTGTAAAGAAACTGTAATCAGCCATAAAACATCATGATTGGTGCTTTGTCAAGTAACATTTGAATGGTTTCCTGGCTGTTATGCATGATTCAACTTTTCTAAATAACAAGCCTTCTGGGTTTGTTAAAGCACAGGAACATTGAGATGTTGCCGGACAGTAGGTGCGCCAGGACTGCGATGTGAGAAGCACTACTATAAAACACTAAATAATGTCTACAGTTGAGAAAGCTTTGACAGAATTATGTAGTTCTGTTAGACTTGTGGTGTTTTACTGAACTTCTTTTATGGTTTTTGTAAATAAGTACATAAGTAGCAGACATCAATAACGTCGTGAACCAATCCCAAACTACAACATTGTAGGTCACTGATTGTTGGTTTTATGTTTGGGCTAGTAATAAAATCTATAGTATATGGGGGCTATATTTAATTTAATTTCTTTTAAATATTTTAATAATTTACTACTTAATTTGTTTGTTTTTATTAGATTAGGGCCCATCTGTAGGAGTCTGGATCTAGTTAAACTTAAGCAAGTTGTTTTCTGATCACTCGATCAGTACTTCAACTTCTGGTATCATAGCAATGCTCAAGTAGTCTGAAACATATTTGGTGTAAATATAAATATGTAAAGTATAAATATGTTAAAGTATAAAATATTTTAAAGGGGACATTGTATACAAAACTGGTTTTCTGACTATGGTTTTCTATTTCCATTTGGGTCTCTACTGCTCATATGAGAACACTCCAAGTTTAAATAAAATCCATCCCTTTGTTTCTGTAAATTAGTAAAAATATTTTGGTCTCAGGAAAAATGAGCCATTTGGATTTCTCCCTCTTTGTGATATCACAAGCGTGGAATTACATAGAATCTTCCTGGCACCACCTATCATTTGGCGAACCTCACTAGAACCTGTAGCTACATAAGAAATAAAAGGGCATTCATTATTTGGATCATTAAAAATGCATACTCTGTGTGTGTGTGTGTGTATGCATGTATTTGTAATTATTTAATTTTGTTTAAAGAGTAAATTGAAGGAAGCATAATTTGAAGAAAGCATACGTTTTGCATTGGTTGATTAAAACTGTGTAACAAAGTTTTGGTAAGACTTCCTTTCTTATGTCTTTTTTTGTTTTATTGTTACACTTAAATTCCAAGCTAACTTAAGATTAAACACCTCTTCTTGAGACCTCGATAACCTTTTAGCTTGATTAAGGGTAGTTGTTTGAATGGTGTTGTGTCAAGACCTGACACACCACTAATCTAACGTCAGACAAAATCATCTGTATCTATCGATTGTCAGGCCAGACTTTGAACCCAGAGGAAGTAATAGTGTGGCCCACCCAGTGAGCCTGGCAGATAGCGCTTTTACAAGCATCTTCCTGTGTTTCCTGCTGTCCCGTCTCGTAATGAACTTGCTAGCAGACTTCCACATTACTCTCTCATACACTCTGTCAGACAAATTACTAAAAACATGTGACCTGGTGGTAATTCAAAATATTTATTCACCACTATACGTTTACTCATTTAACTTCCTTATTTAACCCAACTTATGCAGTAAAACAAACGTGAACACACACTAGTGGACAGCAGGGAGCACACCTGCCCAGTGTGGTGAGCTGCCTTAACAACGGTTCGGTGAATTCAGTCTTTAACTACCAGGCCACAACCGTCATCTTTAGTGTAACTCTTTCCCAACATATTTCGTAAAAGCATTCGTTGTTCAATAACGATGAGCTCCAACTCTGAAAGTGATTTCTTTCACTAGTCACATTGCAGAAAGGCTAATAAAAACTTTTCAGGAATATAAGAAATATGGTTGCACACACTTTCAAGCATTTTATTGGTTTATGTTATTGTCTTATTATTTCACATTCAAATTGTATTAGTATATTAAAATGCATGTTCGTGGGTTTCCTCCAAGTGCCCTGGTTTTCTCCCACATTCCATGACTCCACAGTTGGAGATCCACGGCCATGTTTGGTAATAACTAAATAGGAATGGGTGTTCAGTTGGGATTGTAACAATGTACCACTAATCGATTTATTCAGGCACGATTCATTTTGGTATTTATGTTTATTGAATCAACGTTCACCTGAACTAACTAGCATATTTTATCGCAAGCATTTAAGTCAAATGTTAAGGTTAATTGAGGGCATTTCAGTCTATATAAAAACTGATCATTTCAGTCTAGCCAAAATTCTCAAGGGGAAATCACAAGTTCCACAACCAACATGGTGGACTGATGAGATTTCTCAGTGTTCCTCCAGCACATTAAATTTAAATGCTAGTTCTTCATGTTCTTTTAACACATTAGATTTAACAGCATGGGGTAATTAGATATACAAGCAATAGCTTAGCTAAATGTTTTATTTCTGCATCCACCATGTTCAAATAATGAGTTTCTCCATTTTCTTCTAGCACATTAAATTTTAAATATCGGTTCTCCATGTTCTTCTAACACGTTGGATTTAAATAAATGTTCAGCAGAAGGTAATTATATATACATGAATCCAATGTAGCGTTTCAGTCTGGCATCCACCAAGGGTTTTCTCCATTATAACATTAAACACCAGGACATTGTGTACTTTCTGAACGATCATTTTAAGTATTGATGGTCTTCAGAAAGGTGAGATTCCCACATACATGCAACAGCTACGACTGACCGTTTTAGTTTGGATCCAGACTGTTTGACAGCTGGTATTCATCCATGTTCTTTCAAAATAAATACATTTAGATATATCCGCCTACTTCTTTACTGCAGTTTTGTGTTGTTTTGAGAAGAATTCTCACCACAAGATTTCGCAGTTTTGGCTTCATTTACATTCCTGTCCTCCCCAACGCTCATTTTTCTAAACAATGTGCTACTATGCCCAGCATTTGTCAGGCACAGTTATTATTTCTTTCCCAACGCTGGTTGTTTATATTTAAACATTTTCTGTCTGAGCATCTTAATCCCGGTGCATTCTAATGCAACTTTATTTAGGGATGCTAATATAATATTCATATATTCAGTTTGCAGTTTTATAAGTAAAAGATTAATTAACACAGTTTACAAAAGATGGTTTGATGCATCAGAGCTCATATAAAGCTTAAAGCTTTTTATAGTCATTTATAAGTCACTTTGGGATGCTTGCTTGTTTGTCTTGCCACTTGTCAAATCAATGATCAGGTTAAGACCTATACCTGTATTGTGTAACCTTCAGTATGTTGTTGTCTGTATTTTGCAGCACATTTTTCAGTGTTATCAGTTTCGTTATTTCCACTTTCTAATCACACACCATTTATGTTTAAATAATAAAATTACATTTCTAATATAAAAAAATATTTGCTCAGTGCTCGGTGTTGGTTTAAAAAAAAAAGTTACTTCAACTTAGCATGTAGGCATCTAAGCAGTCAAGCATTGTATCGTGCACTTTATTGTGGATAAAGTAAACAGTAGATTCACTTTACTACCTAAATCTGTGGGGTAGGTATGGTTGACATGACAACATTGAAAACTCTTTTTGAATATATTCACCCTGAAAAGGGTACATAAGGTCTATTAATTAAACTAATAGATTATTCGTTGGTCGACCGAAAAAATTACTAGTCAGCCAAATTCCATTAGTCGACTAGTCGCAGGAAAGAAAAAAGCTGCGTTTCGTCAAAGGACTTCTGGGACTTTTAATTTGAACGGCGTCACAAAGGAA
>JAOTRQ010000006.1:776433-790863 GCA_028565875.1 Hoplisoma paleatum | reverse complement strand
TGTCTTTCTGTTTTAAATTAATATCGAATATTTTTTTGTCCTGGTTGATGTCTTTAGGTGATGATGTCATACCTGTACTCTGGTGGGACTGAGACGCTGATGCTGACGGTGTCTGAACTGTTGGAGGTAGGAAAAAAACTACATTCTAAACAGACTTGAGTCTTAAAAAAATCAGCTTCTGTCATAGTTTGTAAATACTGCCACTGTTCTATCGATGTTCAGAACACGTTGGATCAATTGTTGTAGTACTTTAGCTTGATCTGTTATTAATACAGACTTGAACCTCAGAAATCATACCCTGATGGCTTCAGAACTCATAACAAGTGGCACTATGGCCTAACGATGACTGTGTAGTGATTTAAATGTGCAACTTTAATGCTATGATAATGATATCATATTAATTTGGCATCACCAATTACTAGTAGCTGACTACGTTGTGAAAGTCGGGTAAATAAGGCACAGATTGGAGTAAATGCAAACAAATAATTCCTGTGTGTGTAAAACACATGGGTGAAAAAATATTTTAAATCTGAATAAGAGAATGACTAACTCAAATGTTCCTCTTCTAGTTGCTGTCTGTAGCAGCTCTGTTCCAGTTAAGTGGGCTGCAGCGTCACTGTGAACGACTCTGTGCTCAGAACATCGATCCCGATAGTGCTGTCAGCATCTACAATACAGCGAAGGTAAGCAGCACAGAGACCGGTAATTTATGTTAGGATACAATAGTGCAAATTCAAAATTCCTTTGCAAAACTTTTAACATAATCTGTACAATTCACCTAAAACCCTCCATTCCACTTTTTTAGAGGGTGTTCGCTTTTTGGGACATATTGACAGTGTTTAGTACAAAATAAATTATGCTATTCCTTATTTTTATACATTTATACCTCTATAGTCTTTTTTGGCTTAATTTGTGTGAAGAAAATGACATGTTTTAATAAATTCATACTATAAATCAACGAATTGAATCAGATTTTCTTTAAAGCTTCTTTGAGTGGTAAAAATAAAGATAACCAATTCCTACTCCTTTCCTGAAACTTTTACGGATTCCTCGTTTGGCCTTAAAAGCTACATTTTCATTGAATGTGAATTTATGTTTTTATCCAGGCCCATGGTGCAGCGGAGCTGAGAGTGTACTGTGAAGGCTACTTCTTGCAGAACATGGGGACTTTACTGGAACGAGAGAGTTTCCATAGCCTGATTGCTGGTCCTCGCTCAGCTTCTGGGAGAGATTCAGCACTGCTGAGGGAACTGGAGGATCTGCTAGCACAGAGAACGAGCTCCCTTCACATCACCACCAACGTCTAAACGAAGGAGCAAAAGCAGCCACAGTGATAACTAGCGATGGTTAATGGAAGGAAATGAGGAGAGAATAAAATGTTAGTGATGCAGGGGAAAAGAAAATGACAATGAATGGTGATGAGGAACAGAAAGAGTTGTTCAGAGAACGTAGACTGAGGCTCTGCAGTGGACATAGAGAAGTGATAATAAGCAACGTGAACATTGGACGCTCGCAACAATGGACAATGTCAAATAAAAACTATCACAGCATATTGAATGCGGTGACATTCCAGTAATTAAAGCTTCCTTTCTGTTCTTTGACTAACTTCGGTTGTGTAAAGACTTCACATAGGATTTGAGCTGGGCCAAATGTAGTGGGAGACCTGTATTTTTTAAGCTGAATTACATTATTATAGATTTTACCTTTTAAAAACTTTTTCTATTTAAAGTGTGTGATTATTTAAGTTCCCGTATTATTGTGCTCTATGCCGCACAAATAAAATAATATAAAGCTAAATTCTTATTTTTTAAATGAAAAAAAAATAATTTTTCAGTTCACTGTAATTCAGTTTATAATTTCAGTTCAGTTTGCCAGAATAAATTAGGAATGTAATGATTCATCCTGGTTCATGATATGATTCTTTTTATTATTGTTATTAAATTGAAAACTGAAGATAAAGCTTTCATTGATTTATTTATTTCATTTAAAAATAAAATAATTCTTTTTATTTGTGATGCTTTTATTTATCTAAATATGAGGTAGGTACAAAAACACCCCAAACACCTAGTGAATCGGTTCCTGAATCAGTGCATAGTGCATCGTTACGTGCCCAGAATTAACACTGAGGATGTTTTCACTGTTTCATCTGCTTAAATTGTACTCGTTTCACATTGTTGAACATCGAATTCACAATATGTTACAGTAATTACACTTGGGTACAGACCTCACATGGTAATAATGTGGTCAGATCAATTACATTTTTCTTCATTCCACTGCTTATTTGTTTGGGCTTAAAACACTACAATGCACAGATTTATTCTTACGTAGTTAGGTTATTGTTTGACAAGTCAGTGTCTTCAATAAACCGAAATCTGTAGACTGTGGGAGCAATGGGAAGCACCCGGAAAGAACATGTAAATTGTCCTGTCCCATGTAGAACAGTGGGAACTTGCGGATTCCAGAGAGAAAGGATCCGGACCACCGGACCTTCTAACTGTATGCAGTTGTGACCAAACTATAGAAGGTCAAGGAGTCATGATTAGTTTTAAAATATTTTTTACACAGCTGAATTAATCCTCAGCATTTAACACAGTGAAACACACATTTATACACGCTAGTGAACTCACATTAGGGGGCAGCAGTGAACACACATGCTTCGCTATTAGTGCTCAAAGGCACTTCAGTCGTGCCCATTTCATTTTTTGTAATTAAACTGGCAACCTTCCAAGCACAAGCCCAGTTCTCTAACCACCAGGCCACAGCCACTCACAAGATAGCAAACTTTTAATTACTAGTTTAGCATGTTTACTAGTTTATTTTAAACCCCCGAGATAATAACCACAGCTGTAAACAAATGTGGTCTCTGCTATTACTTGATGCATATTAGCAAGAAAAAACATTTCAAATCAGACCAATTAGAGCACATTTCTAAAATGTTACAATGTAGAATACTTTTTTTTTTTTACCATTGTACCTTTAACCCAATCCGTGCAGTGAAACACACTAGTTAGAAGCAGTGAGCACACATGTCCAAACAGTGAGCAGCCCTAGCCTAGTTTGATTCATTTACAAAGAATTACAAGTGAAAACACCTCAGTTTGTATCTATGATGCTATCTGCTGACAAACTGTAGACATTAGTGAAAAGTGATTCTGGTCTAAATAAACTTAATTTGGAAAAAGAAATGTTAGTGACATCACATTGTAACAGTTAAATAAGTTAAGTTTATAAGAGTACTTCTTACCTTAATGCAGCACCGTGTAGCTTTAACCACTGATCTTGCGCGCTGTAAACAATAAGTAATGCACACATTGTAGCGCACGCATGCATTCACACGCACGCACACACAAACAGCTATTACCACAACACTTGGATTGGATTAGTATTACATATGAATCCATGGAGCAGTTATAAAAAATTTACAAACAATTGCAAGCAAGCTCTTGGGGCAGTGATGGCTCAGTGGTAAGGTACGGGGCTAGAAGAATGCTGATTAAACCCCCACTACCACCAAGTCACCAATGTCAAAGTGGTGTTTTGTTTGTTGTCCAAGTCTTTTTGGATGAAGACATCTTCTAAATGTTAAAAAGCTTTCAACCCATTTACTCACAAACTACCTTCAATCATCCATTCACAGTTTGGCTTCTCACCTAGATTCAGCTTTTCTTCTCAGCAAATTTGCCCAGTTTTATTAAACATTCATTTTGTCTTATTGTAAATCTGACACTTCATTGAAGTACATAGCTCTCTGGTGTTAAAAATATAGAAGTGCACCCAGAGAAACTAATTTTAAATGAGTAGTGCTCTAGTGGGATGATCACATAAATGAACACTATTGTACTACATAGAGCTTTTTAATTTTGCACATAAATTTATAACAGGGAATTTCTTGCACATTTCCGTTGACACAATGGCGTGTCCACACACAAGCACACGACTGCAGATATTCATAGTAAGAGAATGAGTTTATTGTTTCATTCATTTTTTTCCTGTTCTAAAGTTGATGACAGTTATATTACAGCTTATTCGTTCTTGCTGTCTTCATTCTGTTTATAATCTACACGTCTATGTTCAGTTGTACTCTACTGTATAAAATAGCATGATTAACAACAGGTATTGCTTTGTTTTTGTTCGTCGAAAAGTCTTCCCATGTCTGTAAACTAGGGGTTGATGACACTGATGGAATTTCTTTCTTAGAGGTAAATGATAGTGCGCTAAAGGTTCAGGAGAAGGGACACAAACCAGCGGCTAGAGGAACAGAGCAAAAAGAAGAGAGAAATTTGATCTAGTAGCACAAAGAGGGGGCAGTAAAGGGGTACAAAGAGTTTAACCATTACACTAGTGCCATGCAAAGAAAAGCCAGTGTCTGGCATGCACACAGCAATACAAGTTAAAAGCAAAGATCAGGTACCACAGATCCCCTTCTTGTAGAAAGAAAGTCAGATAGGTCTATTTACAAGAGAACCAATGTAGCTTTTTCTCACAATCCATTCATTGCGGACACACAATGAAACTGGAATATTAACAAAATGCTTATTTCCTGGTCGAAGAAGCTAAACTACATTCTGTACTGGTAAAAGATTGTTTTTAAAACATATACAACATTTTTTTCTCATTTAAAGCTAGAAACAATAAGGACGTAAGAAAGTTCTTCAGTTCAAACGAATGAACCTGTGTGACCCCGTACATACACTCCAGGGTGCAGATAAATAACATTCAATAACTCTTACATTTCCTCTTAATATACATAATGACTAATTGGATAAGGAATTGATCAGATGAATAAATAAAAAAAAATACAAAAATATTCACAATATATTAAACACTGTTCTTCATCTTCTAATGCTGGTAATCATGATATGAGATATGATACTCTAAAATCACTGGAAACTCAAGATTCAGTGTGACTGCTACTCCGAGATGTGGTCAAATTCAGTGAAAGAATACAAGACAGTATTACATGTGGTAGCACATGATATCGAATGGAGTGTACATACAAAGAAAAAGAAACATTAGTAGTACATCTAAGCAATTTCATATACATAAGTATTGGTCTGTACAACAGAACACGTCATTCATTAATAATAATATTCCCATTACTCAGAGTGTCATGTCTCTGACACCATTCATATCCATCCCAGTCCAGACGTAGAAGCAAATGAGTTCATTTGCAGCAGATCAAACACAATTCTATTTAAAGAAAGTCAACAATACAACCTGAAGTTTCTCATATTTCTTATTATTACTCCATTCGGACAATTCATCTAGTCTTTTCTCACCCTCCACCCCCAGGTTGTCCCAGAGTTGTGCATGCCCAAGAAGTGTACATTGTCCTCAGAGCACAAAGGAATCGAAGAAGAAAAGAAGGTAAGGATGAAGAAAGTGTCTTGTTCCCTCATAGCGCCCTCCATCAACAGATGTGAGTCAGTGCGATGGTAGGTGGAGCAGAGGAGTAGGGTATTAATAGCTTTTCTGGATAATTCCTGGCAGTAAAAAAAGTCATCATACAAGTAAGAAAAGAAAACATTTAAAAGAAAAACAAAAATATCACAATAAGATGGCGGCACAGGGAGGGAATCGTTTTATACATGCAACATGTGTAATATTTCTCCTCATGTGATTATTTGCATACAGTCGTTCCAGCACTGATGTCAGCTGTGATGATAAAAATATTGACCTGTTCGATTGTTTTTGTTCTAATTCAAATCATTTACTGGTGAATGTCTAAGAAGGGTTCCTCCTGTGTCCCAACAGAAGCCACCATCACCTCATTGTGCCTGGCACTGCCTCACAGGCACTTAAAGTCACTAGGCTCATGATCGTGCCCTCAGGTTGTTATGCTGGTGTCAGTTAAGCGTACCAGGTGGATGAGGCACCTGGCTGTTCTTCTCGTCTGAAAAAAGTTGTTTAATTACGTCAATGAAGCTACTCAATGGGCTGCCTAGGTACACAGACGGGAAAGAAGAAAGAACAAAAACAAAGAAAGAGAAAAAGAGAGAACAAACAAATGAATTTATGGGCTTCACGCAAGAAGAAGTGGCCAAAAAGGGGAGAAAGATGAGAGGACCAAGGCAAGGGTGGAGAAAATGAGAATGTGAGGACTCAGAAGCATATATGTAGCTAAATGAAAACACTTTGGTTGTGTATACTTGGTATACTTGTGACACTACAGCTCGAAATTACTGTCCAGCAATTAACAAGCTGGGCAGTGTGGAAGAAGTGTGCAAGCTTTATGGGTTTTAATTTTTTTGAGTGTTGAGTGTAGTCAAGTCAAGTACACCTACACCACTCAACCTTACCATTTCAACAACTTTCTAATATAGTTTTGTGCTGCACTGTGTATTCTGAATCCTTTTTAAAATCAGAACCAGCATTAACTTGTCAAGCTTTATGTTTCAACACTGAGTATAAAATATTCCTCCGCTGTCAAATATATCCCATCTACTAGCATGTGTCGTGATGAGATAATCAATGTTATTCACTTCACCTGTCAGTGGTCATAATGTTCTGGTCGGTGTAGGTTCTTTATCTATTATGACTGACCTGAACTTAAGTAACAAAACCACTAAGACAACAAATATTCAATACAACATGAATGGTTTTTTTGTAAACGCCCCCTTGTGGAAGCTTCATATAAACCACTGAGTGCTAGTATTTGTACTATTTGCACCCTGGTGTGTTGAAATTATTTGTAATATTGTAATAATTATAGTTTAATTATGATTATTAATGATAATGGATTAATTATTTTTATATGATCAAATATTATCTGATATAATAGACCAGGGGTCGGAAACCTTTTTGAAACGGAGAGCTACTTTTTGGGTACCAACTAATGCGAATGGCTACCAGTTTGATACACACTTGTGAAATCACAAATTTATAACATTTAATTACATGTTACTATTAATAATGAATGATAATCATCTATGTGAAGATGATGATCATGTAAATGATTTCTCACAATATCTTCCAACAATAATTTAACAAGGTAGGAAACAAAAATATATCAATATGCTAAACATGCAGCTATTAGAACAGGCCCGGGCAACTCATGAGGTCCTTTCGGGCGACCTGGTGCCCGCCACGTTGGTGACCCTTTGTAATAGAGTATCCACTATATACACCCAGGTGTAGAAAAGCAATACAACTAGTATTATATTAGCTTTTACTTTAGCCTGACCACATGGAGCAGATTAACATTGGTTCCACAAAATGGCTGAAACATCTGGAGGGGTTTTGACCTCTGCAAGCTGAACAGTAATCTGCACACGAGTGATATTTGTAGATGCAGGAATTCTTTTGAAAATGTCTTTTACACCATTTTAACAGTCCACGCCGTGTCATGGAACACTCCAGAATCCACTTTAAATTGCACCTTTGCTCTATAGTATAGCAACGGTTTGTTTGCTAGTTTTCTTTTGGGGGTACAAATAGCTGTAAAATGATGTGTAAATAATTCAAGTGATCGAAAACACCTCACCAGGGCATTCCAGAACTTTGGTCAGAGGTGAACTAGAGCTTGAGCTTTAGTCAATAATGCTTGATAGCACTTCTGTGATTCGAACCCAAACCTTGGCGCTAGTGAGTCACCTCTATCCATTTTGTGATAACTATGATCCATCAACAGGTGTTTTTAGTTTTCCGTTCTCCGAGCACATTATTTGTTGAGCATTCATCAGTGTTCAGCCACACACACGCTCAGAGTCGCTCGATACTGAGTGAGAGGCAGGTAGAGCTGGCATCGATGGTCAAGTGAGACCGTGTGATTGATAAAGATAGAAAAGCAAGCAAACGAGAAAGAGTGAGACAGTGAGAGAGGGATGTAGTGAGTGGAACATTATACCATTCCAGCCTGGTATATTCCTCCTCCCTGATAGTACACCTGCCACACGCTATCGGTGTACTTGCACTATCTTGCCTAACACTGTGTACTTTTCTATGAGTGTTTAAAACATTTTAGACTTTCCAAAACAAAAGACATCGCTACATAATCACCTTATTTTGGGATGCATTTTCTTCCAACGTAAAAGCATTGTGATGCCATCAGCAACAAATGTTTTGGCTTTTTATGTAATCACTAAATTTCCTCTTAAAGCTTCTACAACCATTCCAATTTAAAAAAAATCAGTTTTAGGGTTCCAAACATTGTACATTTACAAATAAATTACTTATACAATTCTGTTTCTTCTTATTTCAGCTTTTTGCAGACTCAGTAAAAGGTTCTGGCCAAAATTTCATTTGCAAGAAGTCTTGGGTTTGAATCCCAGGTAAGGCAATCTGGGGCTTTATGTAGGAAATTTGCATGTTCTCCCAATATCTATGTGGGCTTCCTCCAAGTACTCCGGTTTCCTGCAACATTCCATGGATAAGCAGTCAGAGTAATTAAAGATACTGAAATTGTCCTGTGTGTGTTTGACTCCTGTGTATTGTGTGTCCTTCAACAGACTGGCAACCTATTTGGGTGTTTAAATGTATTCACCCAGTGTGAGTCCCACCATGATCCGAGAATAGGATTAATAGGTAAAACTACTGTATAAAATAAACTGATGATTTGTTCTGTATTGTTTTGTATTTATGCCTGGGTGGAAACTAATTACCAATTAGCTGACGTTGTACATTTTTAAACTGAAAGTAAGAAACGTGACCAGAGCTTAAAGTGTAAAATGGACAACATGTCAGTGTAAAATACAAAATGGATTTGACGGCGCTATATTTGGATCAAAGGCCTCTGTGGTATGACCAATCAATACACTTCCAACCAAATATAAAAGTGTAGAAACCTCACAATAATCTTAGCAAATACACATATTTACTTATTTTTAAAGCAAAACATTAATGTGGGTTGCCAGATTCTGCAAATGCAGTCATTCTGTTTGCCAAAATTATTAGTAATTAGTTACAAAATACAGTTCACGTGCCTAAAATCTAGTATCTAAAAGGGTCAGTTACAAAACAACAGAAATAAAGGAGTAAACAAATCAAAACAAAAAAATCAACAGAGCACGCAAGAGTAAACGTGAATTTAAAAGGGCTATTAGACAAGAGAATTGTTTATCACAAGGTAATTGTTAGCTCAGCCTGTATAATCCTGGATGATTTTAGGCCCACAATCGAGTATGTCTTCTCTTATACAAATAAATATATAAAATAAAAATCCTACAAACATACACTGCTGAGAAATGCAGTGTAGCATCTCTAACCACATTCATTTAAAAAAACACTGGACCATTTGGTTAAGCCTAACCTCACAAGATATCCATTTATAATAATATAAATGTAATTATGTATTTAATAGAAGTGAAACATAAGTAAACTAAATCATTATTTTAGTTTAGCTAAGCGTTTTATTTTATAACAAACTGTCCGCATTTTAATGAAGGTTTGTTAATATGACATTAGACGTGACATTTTAAACCAGGAAAGTACATCCGGGTGTCTGATCATTGTGAGTTAGTGCTTTTAGAAAGCATGTTGTAACGCTGGTTCTGAGTCAGTAGGGGGCGCTGTTATCAAGGAGGTGGAAAGGATGCAGACTGCAGCAGGGATGAGACAGAACGAAAGACAAGCACAGAAAAGCTCATGTAAAGGCGATTCCCATTTTTATCTTTCTTTATCTGCTTAGAATAAGAATCACTAGGCTCCATCTTGACTCATATTGTAAATATACAGTTTAGAGAAACATATTATTATAAGTTTTATTATTATAATTATACGGCTGATTAAGATAGATAAATAGATCACTTTATTAATCCCAGTGAGAAAATTCAGGTATTATAACAGCACAATCTCAACTAGAGCAAGATATTCATAGAGAAGAGAATTAAATTAATGCAATGTAGAGGAAATAAAAAATAAGTACAAGAATTAATAAAATCAACATCCAAAAACATTAAATTGCACTGCAACAGAAATTTAAGTACGTATGAAATGCAAGTAATTTAGGAGTTAGTTAGTAATAAGTAGTTAGTTTATCTGTTCTGTTTACACATTTGATGATTCTTGGAATGGATGGAATTTGTTTGTAATTGGGCAATAGGACAAATGTTATAGTTGATTTTTATTTATTCCCCCAGATTACAAGTTCTGCACTAATGGATTCCTTAATTTATTTCAGTAAATGTTAGAGATTAAATTTTTCCATCTTTCCATTTATCATCTAGTTTAACACTGCTTAATCCTATTTAAAATCACGCTAAGACACAGACTGGTCGAATACACTAAACACCTGTACCAGTCTGTTGCAGGGTACAGAAACAGAGAGAATTTTAGCTTCTCCAATTAACCTGACTGCATGTCTTTGGGCTGTGGACAATTAAATAAATTATATATATTACTTCTATATTCCAGAACATTGCTTAATTCAATAAATTAGCTTCTTGTCAAATATTTTACTTTCTTCTAACAATCGAACCACTGTTTTCATTTACACAACTTCTTTTGTAAACAAAGTTTTCTGGCCAACAAAGTAAAAAAAAAAGTTTAATATTATTATAATAGTTTGTTATATCATTTTCTCTTTGTGGCAACATGGAACTTTAATATAAAATATTTTATATATTGATACCCCCGTCATTAAGAGCATCACATATCAATGTTTTAAATATTGATATCCATCCATCCATTTATCTTTATACATATGAATTAAATACTGCATATGCACTCGAGATGGAAGCAATCACAAAAACAGAAGTAGTTGTATACCCCATAAGTACACTTATGGGGTATACAACACATGTAGCATTTGGATGATTCTCTTTCTGCCTGTTTGTGTACGTACGGAGTCTAATCTAATAGGGAGTGAGTATAAGATCATTGCTGCTGGTGGAGGGGCAGTGCTATGGGGTGGTGTGTAGTTAGGGAGCATGCATGTAGATAATGCTGTAGAGGGATTTGGGACAGGGCCGTGTAGAGAGAGGGATGCTTCACTCACCAGCCAGCTGCTGGACTCCTGGCTGGTCGTGTGTGCTTGACAGCTGTGTCTGAATCGTCTCCACCACACGTTTAAAACGTCGACTTGGACCTGTAATCAGAACACATAGACTTAGAACATATTGCTTATAAGTAGCACAGCAAGCCTTGGTCTTCATGTTAAATTTAGGTCCTCCATCCATTGTCCTTATTTATTTATGCTTTTTCTGTCTAAGCATACCTATTAATTGCATAATACTTCGTCTTTACTGATGCTGACCCTGACAATGCTTAATGTAATTCAAGAATACCACACAACTCCTCAGACATCCACTGCCGATTACAAAGGCAAGCAGGGCAAGTGCAAAAGCAAGGCAAGTTTATATGCGGATATGTTTTGTAAATCACATTCTGATCAATGCATTATTCCCGTGCTCAATGCAGCCATTAAATGAGCACCAAGCCAACTGTTTTTGTGTAGGTGCCCAACCTGTCAGATGGCTGAAAATTTAAATAAGTTAGAGAGGTCAGCTCTCATATGCTATATGTTCATGTAGAGGCGGGACAAGGCTCTGAATGATGGTGCCTGCACAGAGATGAAAAGTGCATTGATGAAAGCGTGTCTATTCGTAAATAGTGCAATTGCAAAAATGCATAAAAAACGAACAAAAAAAATTAAGAATAAAGAATAAAAT
Source organism: Hoplisoma paleatum (assembly GCA_028565875.1). Taxonomy (NCBI): domain Eukaryota; kingdom Metazoa; phylum Chordata; class Actinopteri; order Siluriformes; family Callichthyidae; genus Hoplisoma; species Hoplisoma paleatum. The sequence continues at coordinate 779,257 of JAOTRQ010000006.1, read as the reverse complement.
TGAAAAGCACTAAGAATAAAACTGCAACTCACAATAGAGTGTTAGGTAGATCATTGTGGATTTATGGTGGATGATAAGGATTAAACATAAATAGTAAGTGAACAGAAGGGTGAGCACACATTGGGCAGTCTGTAGGTCAACCCCCACTCACTGACGATCATAATAATGTTTACACATCAGCGGAGACGAGATACTACAGCAGATCTCAGCTAAGTAAAGTTAAAATGACTAATATATCTGCCTAGCAAACAAAAGCTTTTTTAAATATGAACAATTTGTTTTGCAATTGCCTCTCCAGAGCCTCATCATCACGACCCCCCTCCAGAGAGCCTTTGCGTGCATCTCAAATTTTCTAACAACGCGTCGAAACGACGCAGTAGTAGCGATGCAGATGCAGACCACAAGGGGGAGCACGATAGCCATATGATAGTAAACAAAGTATTGGCTCTCCACATATAGTGGTGCCTTAATATTTGCAATGATTTGTTCATGATCCACATTTTAAATAATTGATTTTTCATTAGCAATCAACAAAAAAAAACCAGCAATTTTCCTCGTTCGTTGTTAAAGCTGGAGGGTAAACACAAACATGACAAAACCCTCAGAAATGTAATGCCCTCTAGTGTTGAAGCGAATTCAATTATTTCACAGTGAGTTGTTTCTCAGCCTCCTCATGATGACATGCTTGCACTCTGTTACACTGTGATTCTTATCAAATGAAGTGGTTTAATACAGATGATTGAATGAACCACCGTTTTAATACCTAGTTAATGACCAAATAACCTTTTCAAACTAAAAACTACTGCTGGGGCGTCATATATGAATATGTGCACAAAATAATCCTTTAAAAACTTCTGACTAGAAGATTATTGGATTTACTTAAGAATGGGGCTAACAACCTGCACTAAAAGCATCAGTTTCATATTTAAAGCTTCTAGACTGAATAATGAGACTGACTAATTACTCAGATAAAGTTCTTTGTTGATCATGAACCAAGTTGCATAAACAATACTGACTTATTTTATGACATATACAGTGAGCCCACCTGAGAGCAGAGTAAAAGTTACAGAATAGATTCCATTCTCCTTAGTGGCTGTGCTGCTTTCTGTGTACGTGATGTCCACCTGAAACTTCACAGGCTTCTGGAAGACAGTGGGACCTGCTGTGGACTTGTATTCAGCCCGGAAACTTGTCTGAGAGATCACACTGTGACTGAGGCTTGGGATCTGCAACAGGGAAGAAGAAAAAAACATTCAAACTAAGGGGAGGAGGTAAAACAAAATACAGTAAAGGTGTTTATAAGATAGGGATGGGACAAAAAGCAAATTACTGAAATAGAGCACAGGTAAAATAATAAATCACATCAAAAAATGGAGAACAGTAAAGGTTAAAGAGAGGAGGGGGATATAAAGTAATTAATAAACCATCTGAGAAAGAAGGGAGACGTGTAAAAACACAGAAGCATGTAGAAATAATAATAAATAACAAGAACAATAAATCATAAAATAAAAGTAAGAGAACAGAGAAGAGATGAAATGAACAAGTGAAACATTTAAATTAGCATAATGTACCTCGGTACACCCACAGCATAGAAACACTATAGAAAATGCCATTTATCTAAGAAGTGCCTACTAATCTAGACATAAGACAGTGAAGAACACGCCCAGCGGGGATGGTGAAATCAGCTTTCACAGACTAATGATAACATCTGATCGACAGCAGAATGTAGAGCACAACAACACGGACACTAACATCCACCTGCAGCAGCATCTATATGCTAATGATCACACTCACGCTTCATTTTCTATTGACCTCTGATGAAAGTCTCGCTTCAGGGGAAAATAAAAAAGATGTAGCCTAGCATTTTACTAAACCGTAACATGAATCACAAGCGTGTTGGTCTATTGCACAAACACTGACTATTAATATTTTTGTTGTGATGGACAAGGACAATCAGATGGTGCTAGAATATAGCAGCGCTATCCTAGACTGGCTTGAGTGACTCGGACAGAAGGCCAGAATGATAATAAGTCTGCATACCGACAGAAAGGCTTGCACTATGTCTGCCTTGATGGAGCTCAGGGGCTTGTCTCTGATCACCACGAAGATCTGCTCCTCTTTATCCAGGCTGATAAAGTTTCCAAACCATGACTTTTTGGCCAGTCTGTGGGTAGAAAGCAAACAAGTAATTATGTTTAGTAACACAAAATAAAAACATTAACCACATATATCTGGAAATGTGAAAAGTGTACATCAAGCAGTCTGGGATGATTTGAAAATTATTGTTAAGTTCAATCAATTTTACATTCACCGTTATACCACATGCTGCTGACTTTAAGATACTGGGCTATAGATTAGAAAGTTGCAGATTCAAGGATTGTTTTATGCACATGAAAATTTAATTAGTACTTGGTGTGTGAAACGTCTAGCAAGAACGACCATAGTCAATGAGTCAGGCCTATTATATATATATCACACTACATCAAAGAATAAAGATTGAAGCACAGCAGAGTACACGGATTGTCAATGCCAGATATTTCCTCTTATATAAAGTGCATTTCAAGAGCACTGGTTTTTATCTATTCAGTACATTTGATAGCTCAGAATGTGGGTTCTATTATAGCAGTGTTGAAAGTGCATTAATAAAAAAAACAAAGTAGGTTTGCACAAGCACTCACTCTGGGGAAGAGTCCGGTGTAAGGCTGGACATCTCATCTTGAGTAGGAACTGTCAAAAAGAAAAAATCATTATATATATATATTAGTGGTGGGACTCGATTAAAAATTTTAATCGAGTTAATTACAGGGTCTGTAATTAATTAATC
>JAOTRQ010000006.1:757505-769878 GCA_028565875.1 Hoplisoma paleatum | reverse complement strand
ATTTATGCTATTTTTAAGTTTTTTTCTTCCAAGTTCAGGCTCATGTGATGTTTTAATGATAGTGGTTGTGCAACCTTGTCCCACGTGCCAACAATATTTGTTTAAATAACCATATTAGGTCTCTATAAAGTCTTATAAGATGATCACTAGAACCCTCACTAGTTAGACAGCTGTCTAGGTAGACAGCAAGGTAGTGAGTCAGCTTACTGTGTATTAGAACACAACCCTATATCCTTCATATGTTGTGTTAAGACGTTTTATTTCCAGTAATAAGAAAGGCAGAGGAAAGATAGAAACTGTAATTAGTTATTCATTACTCATTGTATTAGTCATTAGTCCTATTCATTAGCAATGACTCATTACTAAAAGAAAACACAGTTAGTAATGAGTCTCTGAATAAAGCCCCGCTCCTACAAGGTAATCACTGTTTGGCCATTGAGCAAGACCCTGATCCTTCAACTGATCAGAAACTTTACTGTCATAGTATTTTATTTTGCTCTGGATAAAAGTCAATGCCTAAAAATGCTTTAAGACATTCACTATAGCACCAAAACTAAACCACAGCAATCAAATGCTTTAATAAGTTTAGGCCAGATGCCCTTATTGCATCATCCTGAAATACCTTGAAACACTGCACATTACACCCTGAATATAGCTCAGTGCACATGCAAGGCAATCCTTCCAAAAAGAAAACAATAGTGCACCATATAGTCGCCTAACTTATTCTTCATCAATAGAACACAACTTTCTATAAAACAACTGCTAAACTAATGGGAAACTACAATCGAGTTCTCCACAGGGTTGGGTGCTAGACCCTTTCTTGTAATCTCATTCATCTGTGATGGTGTGCCAGTGTACAAAACGAATATCTTTATGAGCTCATATTAATTCTTTCTAGGTTAATGGCTCAGCTCAAAATGCCCATTTATGACAGTCGATGAGCGATAGATCAGAGCTTATTTAGTCCTGAGCTGGTTGTGAACCCTGGAAGTAATGAGGTCTCAAAATGAATTCTAGTACCTGATCTGTGCCTCACTGCCACTTCTAAGCTTTATGGTCTCAGTCAGGTCATTCGTGGCAGCCCTAGACTTAATTAAAGACAGTAAAACAATCTGCCCACAATCTTTCTAGTAATGTATGTTAATGTATGAGTGTTGGATATGCTGAGGACTTCCATTTCGTATATTGTGTGTATTTCCTATGTTTGTGCCGCCAAAAGATACCGATTCTGCTGTTCTTATTATTCATGAAAGTGTCAGATACAGTATTCAGAAGCACTGCAGCGGTGCAGAGGCAACGACACAACAAGATCTACAAAGATGAGTAGATAAAGAGATCACGGAACACCTCCTCACACCGCAGCAAATGACCTTAACGGCAGCCAGAGGATTCGTAGATGCGGCGTGACCTCAGCACACGCCGTTCATCCGGCTAAACATTAAGAGGCAGCTCATGGCTGAATGACACGGTAACAGATTCACAGCAAGAAAACTAAAAAGAGCAAAAAGTGACAGTGACTGATGCGATGGGGTATAAAAACATGGAGAAATTGGCCGTGTTAGCAGTTTTACTATGACTGTGAAAAAGTGCATTCAGGTACAGCCAGCTTAGTAATCTAAATTCATTGGGTTAGCTTTGGTTATAAAAATAAAAAAAAAATGGTCAAGTGTTGTTAATCACTGGCTGGTCAGCAGGCTGGACTGTTGCTAGGGGCATGTTTTGTTTAAACTTTTGATTACATTCATGACAGACACACAGTATTTCTTCGTTACCAGTTACAAGTTTAATCAGTTCACAAGTTTTAACAACTAACAGTCATATACATTACCGAAAATACCTGGACCACCTCACCTGGGCATAAAATCCTGGCCTTTTTTATTTTGAGTTGTGGCCTTTGACTTTTTAGGAAAGGCATACAACTGTATAAAAAAAACGATGCGACATAGCAAAGTGAAAACCCGATCTAAATTGCAGATGTGCAGGAATTAAAGATTTAGTGTGAGTATTAGTAATGAGTCAGAGTGAGTGAGGGCTTTGGAATGTATTAATAGATGTAATACATGATGTATTATTGCATTATTGATATGTAATATGGAGCATACCGACTGCTATTCATGTCCCAATTCGACTGGGTATTTAAGTATCAAACTATTCTTTGACCCCAAACATGACCCTGGTTTTGTTTGGTGAAGGTATTGAACAAACCATCAAATGTAGGAAAGTAAAGTGATTTTTTTTTCCAAGAACATGATAGGGATTGATGGAGCCAAGTTTCAGCTTAGTAGGTACTCGGAAAGTAAAAGAATTAGTCTTGAATGTGTGGGCTTTGGTGTTTATACACACGTATATAGATATTAATGGACTGTGTAAAATGTTTAATACATTTGGCTCGAAAAATCAGACAAACCTGACAAATTTTAAGCAGAAAAAAGGATTACCATGTTTGCAATAATTATTTGTTATTCATAGACTAATTCATTAATTAATGTGAATACTTTTATTCAGAGATCATTTTCCTCACTCTAAAAGTAAATGCTTCATTTCAGTAAATCAATAGATACATTAATAGGTCATTGTACAACATCATACAGACACAGTTAACCTCTGGCATTTCTTTCCCAGAGTTAGAAACGAGGTGATAAAGTGACCCTGCCCACCGCAGCCCTACAAATGAGCAAAAACAGGCTGTCGTGTGCTGTAGAATTTGACCACAAACACATCAAAAGCTCCCTAGAGTACTACAGCGGGAGAGCGCATCGGCAGCAACCTCTTATTCTCGATGTCAACACACGCCACACATCGGAACACGCTGCGCCGAAGTACAGGGTTTCTGTCCCCGCTGGCCACTTGGCCCATCGCCAAGAGAGACTGTTTTACTGGGTTAAAAGACAAATGGTCCCTTAATGCCACTGGCCATGTGAGGTGACCCAGGCATGCACTGTGAGGCCCTACATCAAATCCCTGACAGCACAGGGCATGAGCATACACAGCCCCATGGGAGCCAAAGACCACATGAACTACAAACGTGTTTCAATATAATAATAACAGGACTAACAGAACAAAGATCACAGATCATCACAATTCTCATTTCTCACAGGTGAAATGTAAAGCTATGATCAGGATGATTTCAAATCAAATCAAGGTATATTTGTCACACACATGGTACACAGAGTCATAAATGGTTTCCACCAGCAGTGAAATGATTTTATGATTGCTCAGCCATACCATAATTAGGGTTTCAAACATGATATTAAAATAGAGATTTAGAAATGTAAAAAATTTGTAAGTACAAACATTTAATGCATACATTTTAAACAGTATAACGTGTTAGGTAGTGATTAAAATGATCTATAAATACATACACTATAAACATATGCATGCATCTAGTCTATATTAGAAATGATTGCTATTTCCAGTGTGAGTCCGAATGGCTTGGGGTTAAGGGTCCAAATAGCTTTTGTCAAATGTCACGCAACTAGAAGCTACAAAACAAGACGTTTGCTAGAAAACACACCTTAGTTTATCCCATAGTCATTAGCAATGACTTAATAATTCAGATATGTCAACAATATTGTTTATATAAGCATGTTAGCATGACTCGTCATTTTGTGGGATCACGCTAAACTTATTTCATTAAATAACCATCATATACATATGATATGAATAAGCACTTTGTTATTCATTTTTAACTTTGAATAAGCCACACATAGTGAGTCTTAGCCCTACAAAAAACTCAAGACCATGACATTTTACGAAACCACCAAAGCACATAAAATAAAACAAGACCTCTATCAGAGCTCTAATGTTGTAGTAAATTTGCATCTAGGGGGCACAAATACTGCTCAATTCATCTTATTATGTTGTCTCTTTACAGCAAGGAGAACTCGGGTTCAAGTCCCCTGCCAGACAGTCAAGGGGTGTGTCAAGAGAACCCTACAGCTGAAGGTTGATTTATACAATGATGTCATTTTCCTTAAAAACCTTACTCCTGAGCCCAACAGTGGAACGTTGGCAAAGGAAGGCCATGATCCATAAAATTCCCACCCGCTAGTATCTTCACCGCTCAGTAACCACAACCTGTTCTCAGTTAGTCATCAATGGCTAATCCAGTGTGTGAAATAATAAGCCTCTTCTTCATTTTGAGCAAGATGTTCAGCTGTCACGAGACAAACACACACTTAACAAATTAAATGATACTCATCGAGAGAAAAGAATTATTTTTAAGTAGCTCATACTGACATGTCTGTTCACTATTTAAATAGTGCAGTGTGGGGGTGTTTGCATTTGGAGTTTATCTCCTGCTGCTATTTAAATGAAGAGAATTATCATGCCGTCACACTGTGATGAAAAACATACATTTACATTTGCATGGACAAAAGATGCTTACACGATGCGCTTAAAGAGCTCTGGAGAAAGCCAGCAATGTTGACAGCTTTGTAGCACTAAACAAATTTAAGTACGAGAACAGAAAAGATCTTTCACATATCTCCAAATTCAACTCACATTCATGTCCTTAGAAGAAAACAGAGCTCCCAAATGGAACCTATACAGACACATCCGAACTCCACACAGAGAAAACACGGGACCCTAGACTCTGGGGGGGGGGGGGCGGGGGAGTGAACCAGTGACCTTGTGCTTGCTCTTCTGATAACTTAACCACTAGTCAACAACTGCCAAAATATAACAGCAAACAATTTATAACTCCTATGGGTTTCAAAATCTCCTGCTATTAAATACTGCTTTACATATAATTATATGTCGATTTGATTCACCAGCCCTGGGAGTCCCACATGTGCAACATTACATCTCTAAGATTTATGTGAGCAAAAAATGATCTGACATGTTTAAATAAAACATGCAGGAGCACAGACTCTAATATCCATTTAAATAACAACACACTTGTAAAGAACTCTCGGCGGGAGGAGTCAATTTCCCCATTTGTTACATGATGTAGGTGAGTTCTAATCGGATCGTGTAAAATAAATTGTTTAAAAACACATGCATTCGAAGCGCAAAGCCTCAATGATCCATGCCTTCATACATGCACGTTTTAAAATATTAATGAACATTGAATAAATATCTCTTATTGATATTAAGGCTGCAAGATTAAACTTGTGTTCAGTCACAAATCCTGTATTATATATTTAAGTATTTTAAAACGCATTCCTCTGCATTAAGTGTTTTCACATAAACCAACAACAACTTAAATATATATAGCAAACCTTGTTAATTAGCCAGATCACATATTATCTCCTAAATATTGTACATTATACACAATATGCATGTTTGAACATAATGTTGGTTTATTTGTTAGGATTTTAATGTCACATTGGTTACATTGATGACTACAAGAATTTAGAACCTTTTTTCACGTGAAACACGTTAACACACACTAGCAGTAAATACACAAGCCAGTGCAGTCCTGGCTACAGCACCAGGAAGCAGTTAAAGGTTTGGTGCCTTGCTCAAGGGCACTTCAGTCGTGACCCGATGACTTGAAGAATCAAGCTGGCAACCATTAGCTCACAAGCTTAGTTCTTTAACCACCAGGCAACTGCTGGCCCCAAGAATAATCAGATGTAATATTTAGTTTAATATTTCCAGTTCACATCAATGAGATGAATAAAAAGCTTAATAGGCAAAAGTTACACAACTTGTCCCCCAGGCCCCTAAATTGATAAGCTTTTGTTTATTTATATAATTAGCATTTAACATCATAGTTTACACTCTAAACCCATAGTCCAAAAGTACGGGGAGGACAAGCACAAGCAAATTCAAGAATTGAACCTGGGACTTCTTGCTATGTGGCAGTGCTAACCATTAAGGTAAGCTTTTAGAAGAGTGGGTATTAAAAGTGCATTGAATCATAACATATAACTAAATAATTACAATTGAGATGGGGGCTTTACACAATCTATAAAATACACAAAACCACTCAGATAAAGAGGATTATAGATATGCGTCATTTGCTTATGGATACAAAGTGAATCGTGCAATGAAAAGTCATTGACATAACAATCCTAGCCACAATTTACATTATTTACAAAATAAGTAAAAATCTGTGCAATCATGAAAGACAAAAGCAATAAGCAGGCGTACTGTGCTGTGGGAACGGAATTATTCTACTTTCCCTCCAATGACTTTTAAACATTTCAAGCAACAAAACTTTTTCATGCCTGGGCAAGTTACCTTCTCATGAGAAATTAAAAGTTGCCCCATTATTACAAAATGTAAAATGTACACAATAAAGCCATATAATTAGTGTTTTGGGTCTTTAAAAAGTTCAGCGTTGACTCCTTTTTAAGAAGTGCAATTCCTGTACAGTCTCATTTCTGTAATGCTAAAACCGGATCAGCTGTACGTTTGGTTTTCTGTACGTGAAACAATATTAGCGAAGCTAGAGAATCCAGACAACAAAGTGTACAGAGCACTGGGCACCTCTGAAAGCCAGATCAGATTATAAAGTGTTTATGAACTCTTTTATATCATTATATAAAATATATGAACACGTTATTCTAAGATCATGAAGCTGCACACAGAATGTGTAATGTCATGAATTATTGGACTCTGGAGCGATTCTTGGTGGAATGAATTCAATTAACTTCATATGATAAGATAAGTAGACTCGAGGAGAATGCTTCCCGTCTCCCTGCATAGTGTTTAGATAAAAGGGATTGAATATCTGTAGCTAATTTTAGGATTTACATATGTACTTTTGTTTAAGTGAAGAGAAATCTTAATGCTAGTGTAGGATGGAAAGACTCGTGTGTTAAGGCTGATTTATACTGCTGTGTCATCACCTAAACAACGTCATTTTCCTTTTAGAGTTGTAATTATAATAGATGTTATTCACTGCCACAACACCAGTGGGCAGTTGCTTTTAAAAGAATCAGTCATGTATGCGTTTATCCTTTCAAAATACCTCGAGCAAGAAATTTATTGTTGTAGATTTTAGCTGATCAATATTGAACTACTAATGATTTTAAATGTTGAATCGTAATAATACTAAAACACATCATGGCATAACTTTGTATACAGAGTGAATACATTATCTACAAGTGTGTGAGCTCTATTTTTTGAAGGCTATAGTGCTTCCTATTGTGATCTACATCTGTACTACATGTGGTCTAACTACTAGTCTATTGCCTTGACGACTACGCTACTCCTTGCTAGTAAATAGTCACCTGATTGAGAAACACATGTACCAACATGAGAAATAAGACACACACATATGACCCCAACACAAGGGATTGTGAGACGGCTGCGTGCTAATTTGTCAGCTCTAAAAACCAGCTGTCCGTACTTGTCCAGCATGTCCCAGTGGAGAGGAGCACGTCTGTCAAAACATCAGGACTGAACAGCCATATAAGGATATGTCAAAATGCCTGGAGCTCATGACGCCAAAAAAGTACAGAGCCTGAGGAGAGGATGCAAAGATTTAAGCTCTATCCAATCATAATACTTTATGTTTCAACATATTAAAGCAACCAAACTGTTAAAATGTTGTAAGCAATATTCCCTGATTAATTTTCTTTAAGAAAAGAAAAATCACCCCACCACTCAAATAATAACATTATGTACTAATGTGTGTGTCACATCGATTATCACAATAGCTTTGGAAATGAAATTAGTACAAATAACCTGCATCCATCCTAACCTAGTTTCTGTGATACCATCTACCCTCGCGCTACTGCTACCTCTGGGATTTCATGAATATAGACAAATTATAGGCCTGAGGCTGTGTGAAGTGAAAGTTGGCAATTTAAGTATACATACACACTCTCTCTCTCTCTCTCTCTCTCCTTTCTCTCCTCTCTCTCTCTCTCTCCCTCATATACACACATACACATATGTACATGCACATTATCTATACACTCGACAATGTATCTGAGAAGCAACAATGCACCATAAGACCAGGTAAAACACTAGTCAAACCAGTAGTAGCTAATAGCATTATATGAGAGTTGACAATTTTTTCAGCCAACAAATGCTTCATTTTAACCCACCTAAAAAAATAAATAAAAAAACATTCATTAACTGGTTTTCCATCCACCTGTTTTTTTCTTCTCCTAGATGGAGAAGCTCAGTATTTGAAAGATCTAAATATGGAAAAGGTTTAAATACAGTGAGCAACCAGGAGACCACTCTTCGTACATGACTCGATGAGCACGGCTCACCAGTACACCAATGTGTTTGAGGTGTTAGAAGTGCTCTTTAAAAAGTTCAGTCTTCAGGAGCCTATTGAAGGTACCGAGGGACGTCGCTGCTCTTGTAGCACTTGTCAGCTTGTTCCACCAATTTGATTTATTTTATTGGAATATTAAAGACTCTTGAACATTGAACTTAAACTAATTAATATATCCAGACATGTGGACCATTTGTATGTCCCGTTCATCTCATTTGCATGTCTTCAGACTCTAGGACTCAAGAAGTCACAAGGAGAACAAGCAACACCTGGAGCTGGAAATCAAACTCACATCCTTGTTGTGAGGTGAAAATACTGAGCCACCAAGCAAGCAAAAGAATGAGCCCAAGTTAGAGCTGTGAGCAGCACAGGAGGTCCCAGAAAGGCTGGATTGGAATGCCAACTTCCAGTGTTTCAGGTATTATTTTGCTCGATTCCTCCTGCGCTTTTCTTAATGAATAAATAGTACAAGGTTGTCATTGTCACATTTCATAGAATAAAAATGTCAAGAAATGGTGTGTGTACAAGTGGAAACATATCCCTGTGTTGTTTACATAATCTCATAGCCAAAAGTGTAACATAGGGTTATAGTAAAACTGCAAATAGTAACAAAATTAGTTAACTATACTCAACAAAAACTCCCCCTTGTACCCCATTGATCATCAAAATGTACTCACTGTCCAGAATATCTTTGCCTAGTGAAAATATATTGGTGCTATATTTATATACTGCAGACAGGCGAATGATCTAGGCTACATGACTCACTCCAGAAGTCTTACCCTGGAGAATCACTTCCTTCCTGTACACATTTTCATCCAATGACAGTGTCTTGTATTCCAAATCCTCTGGATACAATGTAGTATATTTCAAAACATGCGCCACCGTTCATGGGGGAATCTGGAACAGGTTTAAGTAAAACCCTGTACACACCAGGCACATGTCAGAAACAGACGATTTGGATTTCACCCAGAATGCTCCTGGATTCTCTCATTAGCAACAACACAGCTGAGACTGAAAAGGGGGAGACTGGGGATGTCTGGGGGACATAAACTGGTGTAGACACATGCAGCCACTTGGGCAAGATAGCATAAGAGAGAAGTAGATTAGGTATAATGAGTAAAAGAAAAAAAGCATGATTGGAGTTGGGAGAAGGGAAACAAAAAAAAATTGTGTTCGGTTCACCATAGGTCACGCACTTTTTACATTTCAACCATTGGTATTAATAGGATCTGTTAAGAATTTGATATTTCACTCAGCACCCTTGAAACTCAATGAGCACATATGGAATCTGCTACTTATATTCAAAAACTAGAATAAATTATTACAATAGGGTCAGCTGTAACCTAATGGATAAGGTACAGGACTAGTAACCAGAAGGTCCCTGGGTCGAATCTCACCACTGGTAGATTGCTGCTGTTAGACTCTTTACTCTCAACTGCTTAAAACCCGTTCAGTCAAAAATGATAAAAGCTCTTGCTAAATGCTGAAAATGTAAATGCTAATTATGACTATTGGGCAAATGACAAAGCTACATAGCAAAATGGTAATAATTTTAGATTGTGCTTTGTTTAAGTTATATTAATCCATTGTCAGTAGTGGAGTTTTCGGATAGTTTTTTTTTCTCTTTCAACCAAGCTCTGAGAAACAGAAGGTACAGGACCTTGGACAGCTCTCCTGTGTGACTGTGTTGTCATGAATGTCATTCTTGTCGTCATAATTCTAACTTGAAAGTTAAGTTAATGTCTCTTGTAAAAATAAATGTATGTTTGTCATTTATCCTTCATCCACGTCACTATAATATATTTGAGGAATATATTACACATAATTCACACATACAGTTATAACCAGAAATATTTAACCATGAGGGGGTTAAATATTTCTGGTTATAACTGTATGTGTGGATTATGTGTTATTATCTCTGTGTGTTATACTCATTGTAGGTAGAAAACAACAATTGTGAAGATCTGCAAGTATCATTTCCTTTCCAATTCCACTGTGTGTGTAGCAGATGGTATGCACTCACATTGTATCCAGTGATGATGTGTAAGCCAATCAGGAACTAGCTGAGTGCATTCATATAGGTTTCTAGACACAGTGCCTTGGCAACAAGGAGCGTTTAATCACTCTCTAATGATGTGTGCTTGGGTTTCCGTACCTAAGGAGCACTCAGAAAGAAAGAAAAAAAACGGCACAGCAGAAAATAAACGGCAACATTGATTCAGGTCAAACATGTAATGCTGCGTTCTGTTTTGACATTATTCTAGTCCATGTACAAAAATGCCTGAAATCAGCAGAAACAGACAGTTTTTACTGATGATATATCATATCCAGCTACTCTGGTGATGGAGATAGCAGCAAAAAGTTGTATTTGTATATCTCCAAGGTCACTTAACGCATCAAAATGACAGAAGTGAAAAACAAACATTTGAGGCAGTGGAGGAGGACTGAAGTACCAAGTGAAAGAGTAGGTTAAAAAGTAGGAAATGAAACTATACAGAGAATTTGTAGTAATGTGTTCCACAGCATGGGTGCAATAACACCGAAAGATCTGCCACCAACAGTAACTAATCTGAATTTGACAACAGACAAGAGAGCACTATTTGAGGACCTAAGAGATCATGCAGGGAAATAAGTTCTGATATAGTGGAGGCTCAAACCAGTTAAGGATCTGTATAGAATTTCACACACTTCAATCATAACAAAAACTGTTACTCACTTCACACGATTCAACAGTACAAGTCTTAAGAGTCAAACAGTTCTGGACAATAGTATCTCCAATTCCCTTCACCAACAAGTCTTTTAACTGTTCGCGGGATCCAGATGAAACCCAAACAAAGAAAAAGAGAGCGATCCTGCAAACTACACAGAAGTAATAACCCAGATCAATCTTTGGGTTTAAACAAACTGTAGAAACTGATATGAATGGTATTGTTGGAAAAGCCAATGTAGAAGATATTAAAATAGGAAAATAAATAGCAGCACAATTAGGATACTACCGAATTGACTAAACCCCCTCTCCTACCAAGTTACACCTGCAATTAATTGTGTTCATTCATAAATTTTACTCTTTGGATAAACAAGCCTGCAAGAACTACTAAAGATTTATTTTAACATATCAATAGTTACTTTTGTACATAAAGTTTAACAAGCACTACCACAAAGCTTTACACACTCGTAATAAAAATGCTCTTTTGGTTTTTAACATTAAATAAGTTGGTGCCAGAGACACTACATAATTCCAGGACTCACAATTTGGTCTGCCTATGGTTCTACCTACAATGAGAATTATATCATGTACATAATATTTATAGAAGAGAAAACACCTATTTTCTATTAGCAACTGGGGACAGAACTGCATGGCTTTTCTAGAATGAGCACCACTTTACAGCAGTATTGCAAACATGGGATAGAAATAGCAGAGTTATTCTGATGGAGGGATCTGTACTTAGCTTCTATGGCCAGTCAGCAAATGATTGTAAAGTTTTGTGTTTTAAACTATGATGAACTTAGCACAAGCTAGCTGCTAATGCAGTGATTCATTCTGAAATGCGATAGCAGCCGATAGCTTTATTTTGTGACATTTTCACATTTATTATACACTATCAAAGTGTAAACACAGGTAGAAGGTGCGTTTCTGGCAACAGCTTATTAGCATACATGACATTGTTCAAAACAGCATGTTCAAAAAACATGGAATACTAGTAATAACTCTTTGTGATAGTGCTGTGGTGCAAAGAACATGAACACGTTTTGTAGAGCCCATAAACTTGTTCTAACTTCTCTATTGTGACAGCAATGTAAACAAGTCATGAAAAGTTGCAGTCTGGCATTGAGAAAAGTGCAAAACAGCAAAAAGTTTCGAAGCAGCAAATCGAAATGTGTCCACACTGCCTATTCAGCCCTCCTGTACACCTTACAGCATAACCATTTCTCTTATTTACTGCTGATATTTGTAGTTTCGTATAATGTTTCCCACAATATATTGGATTTTAAAGCACTAATGTATAAGGTTTCTTTGAAAGCATTGGTTTTTAAAGCGCTAAGACGAATACTAGAGAACTTTGTTTTTATGCAGCCATTATTTTTTCACAATTTTTAGCTCCACGTGTCAGCTACTTTAAAACTAGTTTCCCAAACATAGCTGTATATATGTATACACACACACATATACATACATACATACACATA